>RJWM01019175.1:10581-39610 GCA_004363535.1 Dasyprocta punctata | reverse complement strand
GCCTGCCCTGGCAGGCGCGAGGTTGTGAGTTCAATCCCCGGTGCCGCAAAAAAAAAAAAAAAAAAAAAAAAGATTAAGGCATTAGTTTCTATGGAAGTCATTATCATACTACATCTCTGAGTACACAGCTTGAGTCAGCTGGCACCTCTATAACAGAAGTCTGAAACATTTCCTTCAAGAAGAAAATGGTGGTGGAAGGACTTAGAGTCTCATTACTGTGGAAACTGTTCGAGAATTTCCCTTTCATAGTAACTGTGCCATCATAACACAACGCAAAACCTAATCTTCAACCACATCAATTTGGTAATGTAATGCTGCATAGTTTTATATGGTTCAGAGCTAGAAGTTTCACTGACAGTGAAGCTAAAGCTCTCCTCTCAAATCACCATAATCTTCAAATCACACATGCTGGAAGAGTTGGCATGTTATTAATAACTGGGTCAATCAAGTTGCAGTGGGAAATATTCTGCTAGATTTATGTGTTCTGTGAATTGTCTTCTATTTAGCTTGCCAGTTTCTTGATACATAGATCTGAGCTGCTTCCAGTACCATAAGTTTATCTGTTTTCAGGCAGTGTCTTTGATGTTTGAAGGCTTTAAGTCACTCTTTCACCAATGTCTCAGTGATTGGGACCTTCGTTTACTCTTTCCCCTGCAAAGAGGAGACCCTTCTGTGCTGTCTGGGTCATTGTCATTGATCCTGAGTGCCCCCTGCTGGTTCCGAGTGGCCCTACAGGGAGGTGTGTGTGTGGCTTCACTCTGGGTCCCCTCATTGTGATTCTCTCACACAGTACACACAGCTGTGTCCTTGGGGGTCCCAGAGTTCAACTGCAGGGAGAACTGTTTCTTGGATGTGTTTCTGGAGATCTAGAGACCACTCCTAACTATGGGACATAATATGTATTTCTGTGACAGCATGTTCCAGATAGCCACTGTCTTCTGCTGGGGCTATTGGATGCCCTGTGCCCGACCTTTGCACCTGCACCTGGGACAGGACATCTGGGACAGAATCAATGCTGACACCTGTCAATCACAACTTCCAAGATAACTTACATCTGTTTTCCAACTTTCACTAAAGCCCTGTCCTGCAGTAAAAAACATTTTTTTGGTGACATCTCCAACCCACACTAGGACATTCACACAAGAACCACAAGGTACTGTAAACAGCCTGTTATGATCTGGATCTGGTACAGCTTCCCAAGGCTTCTGTGCTAAGGGCTTGTGGCCAGTGCAGCAGTGTTCAGAGGAGAGGCTTTTTTAATAATTTTTTTTTTATTTTAAAGATAGTAAAATCCAACAAAAGACAACAGAACAATCAAAACAAAGCAGTAGAACTGGCATAGAACTTCAAAGAGAGATACTATGAAAACAATAGCTGCTATAGTGTATCTTGTTATTTTCAGAATAGTTGACCATTCCATCAGGTATAGCAAAAACAAACCAAAAACAAAACACAATAAAACCAATAAAAACAGGATATGAAATGAAGAAGAAGGAAAAAAAAAGAAATGAAAATTAATCAAAATTAAGCAAAACAATGAGAACAATATTGGGGCTCAAAGACAAGACAGAGGACAATCCCACATATTTGCCACACTGCACAATGTCATCTTCCCAAGAAATGCTCAGCCTGTGGGCACCAGCCCTGCAAAATAACCTAACAATACAAGCATTTAGTTGCTTTATGTACCTTAGTTGCTATGAACTTAGCCGGTCCTCTGAGCTGGCAGGTTGCTTACGGGGGGCAGGGGGAGTCCTTGATTTGTAGCCCGTGTGCTGGTAGGCCCATGGGACACACATCTCTTTCGTTTGCTGGAGTCTGCGCAGTCGCACACACTCACCAGGGAGGCAGGTGGGTTTTCTTCTGGTTGCTGCCTCTCTGCCCAACATGGCGGGTTCTCAAAAGGCACATCATTCTCTCCCAGAGGAGGGACTTTTGAGAAGTGATTGGATCATGAAGGCTCCGACTTCATCAATGGATTAATCCAATGGTGGATTCATAATTTTGTGAGCTATTAGGAGATGATAGATAGAAACTTAAAGGGGGACTAGTTGAGTGGAGTGGGTCTTTGGGGATGTGCCTTTGGGGGCTGTATCCAAAGAGGACTCCTTCCTCTTTGGCTTTCTATCTTTGATACTTGGCTGAGTTCTGGGTCTGCCGCACCCTCCCCATCATGATGTTTTGTCTTACTACAGGCCCAAGAGCAATGGAGACAGCTAACCATAGACTGAAACCTTTGCAATTGTGAGCAAAAATAAGCCTTTTTTAAAAAATTGTTTTATTCAGGTATTTTTTCATAGCTGTTACAGGCATGATAGGTGACTAACACGCAATCCAAGTATTTTCCTGAAAAATATATCTTGCTTGGCATTATCTTCAGAAGAATAGAGTCAAATGGTTGATCCAGAACCACACTGGAAACCTTGCTAAGCCAACTAGCTGAAGTAGAACAGTGTTAAATAGCTTCCCCAAAGATCTTTATGAAGGGTAATGAATATTTATAAAACAGAATGGCTTTTCTGCTAGTCTGATAAGCCCAGAGGGAAAATAAAAATAATTGTGGACAACTTCCTTCTAAACAGTCAGCCACTGAGGGAAACTAGGAGTTATTTTTTAAACTAAATTAAAAAAATAAAATAAATTTATTGGTACATTTTAGATATACATAATTATTGTATTCATCATAGGGAATTTGTACCTGTACTTGATATATTTTGATTCCTCTCTTTTCCCAAATCCCCTCTCCTCCCTTCAGTCTCTTGTACCGTCCTTATTTACAAAGCTTTGTTTCCATTTTACCCCCTTTTGATCATTTTTCTTTTTCTCTTCCTTCCTTCCCCCTCCCCCACCCTAGTTTCTCTTTCCTTTTGAACAATTTCTTCCCATTTCATAATATCTATTGTACATTTTGGTCCTTATTTACTCTTTCACACCAGAGAGACAATGTGATGTTTACTGTTTCACACCAGAGAGACAATGTGATGACTACACGTTTGTCTGATTTATTTCACTTAAGGGTATGGTCTCAAGTTACATCCATTTACCTATAAATGTCTTAAGTTTATTCTTATTTATGGCAGAGTAGTATTCCATTGAATGTTAAAAAAAAACGCATCTTTTTTAAAAATTCTATTCCTTGGTTATGGGAAATTGGGGTGTTCCCAAAATTTAGCTATTACAAACTGTGCTGCTGTAAACACAGGTGTGCATATATTGCTGAGGCATGATGTTTATAGTTCTTCTGGGAAGATCCAGAAGGGGAATAGTAAAATGGGATCTCTAGTTTCAGTGTTTTGAGGAATTTCCACACTAACTTCCACAGGGGTTGCAATAGTCTACACTCCCACCAACAGCAGAGAAAAAATCCTTTTTCCCCACATCCCCATCAGTATTTGTTATTGGTTGATTTCTTGATGATAGCCATTCTTTCTGGAGTGAGATGGAATCTCAGCATTGTTTTAATTTGCATCTGACTAATAACCAGTGATGTTGAACATTTTTTCATATTTTTATTTGCCATTTGTATTTCATCTGAGAAGTGTGTATTCATCTCAGATACCCATTTTTTGGATTGGATCTTTAAATTTGGGGTGGGATTTGCTTTTTTTCAGTTCTTTATATGTTCCAGATGTAAGTCCTTTGTATGAAGTACAACTGGCTAAAATGTTTTCCCCACTCTGTGTGTTGTCTTTTCACTCTGTTAGTGATTTCTATTGCTGTGCAAAAGCTTTTTAATAGGATGAGATCCCAGTTACTGATTCTTTGTATTATTTCCTGTGCAGTTGGGGTTTTGTTCATGAAATCTTTGCCTACACCTATGTTTTCAAGAGTTCTGCCTATTCTCTCTTCTGTTTTAATATTTAGATCTTTGATCCATTTTGATTTTAGCTTAGTGTATGGTGATAGACATGAATCTAGTTCTAATCTTTGGCATGTGGAAAACCAGTTTTTCCAGCACCATTTATTAAACAGGCTATCTTTCTTCCAGTGGAGGTGTTTGGCCTCTTTGTCAAAGATAAGATGCTGGGCAGAGTTGTTTCTGCATCTTCGAATCTGTTCTATTGATCCTTGGGTCTTTTGTTCATTTTTTGCCAGTACCATGCTGTATTTACCACAGTAGCTCTGTAGTATAGCTTCAAGTGAGTGATTGTGATGTCCCCTGCCTTGCCTTTGTTGCCCAGAATTGCTTTCCCTATTTGTTATGGTTTATACATTGTGTCAACTTGAGAAGTCTAGAAGCTTAATTAAGTAACTCAGCAGCTCTACATTCTGGGGTATAGAGCACCAGGAGTTACTTGTTCCTTGTGTCAATTTGAGAAGGTCAGAAGTTTAACTGAGAGACTCAGCAGGGAGCCAGAGTTCTTACTTTGTAAACATGCTCATCCTGTGCAAAGGAAGGCAAGGAGGTTTGTGAATGCTACACCCACCCTGGAGGAGGGGGTGGCTGGTGTACTATATAAGGAAGAAGAGGCTTGCTCTTCCCCCTTTTTACTCTGGTTGCTTTTGTTTTGCTGCTGCCGTGAAGTGTTGCCTCAGTGCCATGCCACTCTGCCTTGGAACCAGCTGATTATGGACTGAAACCTCCAAAAACTGTATGCTAAATAAACCTTTCCTTCCCTAATTTTGGGTGTCGGGTGTTTTGTCCCAGCAACGAGTGAAAAGTAACTGAGACACTATTTTAGGTCTTTTCTGGTTCCAAATGAATTTTAGGATTGTTTGCTCTAATTCTGTGAGATATGCTATTGGAATTTTTTATTGGGATTGTATTAAATCTGTATAGCAATTTTGGAAATATGACCATTTTCACTATGCTGGTTTTTCCTACTCAAGTGCAAGGGATATCTTTCCATTTTCTGGTATCCTCTTTGATCTTCTTTTTCAGAGTACTATAGCTTTTAATGTAGAGGTCTTTTACTTTCTTAGATTGATTCTTAGGTATTTCATTTGTTGGATACTACTGTGAAAGGTGTGTTGTTTCCCTAACTTCTCTCTCAAGTGTTTGTCATTTTTGTGCAGGAATGCTGTTGATTTCTGAGCGTTGACTTTGTATCCAGCTATGCTACTGAATTTGCTTATTAAATCTAGGAGTCTTTTGGTGGGGTTTTGGGGATCTTCTATGTGGAGTATCATGTCATCTGTCAATAATGATAATTTAACTTCTTTCATATCTTTTTTGCTTTTATTTCTTTCTCTTGTCTAATTGCTTTGGCTAATGTTTTCAGAACTATACTAAATGAGAGTTTTGATAGTGGACATCTTTGTCTTGTTCCTGATTTTAGAGTCAAAGCTTTCAGTTTCTTTTATTCATTTACTGTACTGTTGGCTGTTGGTTTGTCATAGATTGGATTGAGATAAAAACCATCTATTCCAATTTCTTGTAGGGTTTTTATCATGTGATTTGTCAAATGTTTTTTCTGTGTCTATTGAGATGATCATATGGCTTGTCCTTCACTCTGTTACTGTGGTGTATTACATTTATTTATTTATTTATTTATTTATTTTGTGGTACTGGGGATGGAACTAACAACCTCGCGCCTGCCACACAGGCACTTAGGCCACTGAACCAGACTCCTGGCCCTGTTTTTTTCGAGGCAGGGTCACACTATGTAGTTCAGGCCGGCCTTGCTCACGTTTTAGCCCAAGCCGGCCTTGAACTCACAATGCTTCACCTACCTCAGCCTCCCGAGTGCTGATATTAAAGGCATGCGCCACCATACCCAACTTATTTGTGCATGTTGACCCATCCATGTATTCCTGAAACGGATACTACTTGGTCATGATGTATAATCTTCTTGATGATTTGCTTCATTCTGTTTGCAAGTGTCTTACTGAAGATTTTGGCATTTATGTTCATTAGGGGGATTGGCCTGTACTTCTGTTTTATGTTGGATCCTTCTCTGATTTTGGTTTCAGGTTAATACTTGCTTCTGGGGAATACTTTGGGAGTATTGCTTCCCTTTCAATTTTGCTAAAGATTTTGAGAAATAGAAGCACTAGGTATTGTGTAAGTTTCTTGTAGAACTCAGGAGTGAATCTGTTAGGGCCTGGACTTTTCTTTGTTGACAGGTTTTCAATTAGCTTTTCAATTTCCTGGAATGATACTGGTTTATTTTTAGAATTTTTATAGCCTCTTGATTCAGCTTTGTTAATTAATATGTATCTAGGAATCAGCCCATTTATATTGTGTTTTTCACCTTATTAGAATAAAGTTCTCAAAGTAGGTATTGATGACCTTTTGGATTTCTGCAGGATCTGTCATTATTCACCCTTTTCATTGCTAATTGAATGGATTTGAGTCTTTGCTTTCCTTTTTTGATAAGGTTGGCTAAAGGTTTGTCAGTTTTATTTACCTCTTTTTTTGGTACTGGGAATTGAACTCAGGACCTTGTGCTTGCCAGGCAGGCACTGTGCCACTGAGCTAAATCCTTGGCCCTTGTCAATTTTATTTAATCTCTCCAAGAACCAAATTCTTTGATTCGTTGATTCTTTGTACTGTTTTCTTGGTCTCAATTGTATTTATTTCTCTCATCTTTATAATTTCCTCTCTCACATGAGGGTTGGGCTTGGCTTATTCTTCTTTTTCTAGAAGTTTGAGGTTCAGTATAGGTCATTTATTTGAGCTCACTCTGTTTTCCTGCTATGGGTAGTCATGGCTGTAAATTTCCCTCATAGGACTGCTTTCATTGTGTTCCATAAGTTGTGGAATGCTGTAGTGGCATTATTGTTTAATTATAGAAATTGTCTCTTTCTTCTTTAATTTTGTCTGTGACACATTGTTTGTTCAGGAGAGTGTTATTTCATTGCCATATTTTTTATGACATTCTTATGGTTTCCTTTGCCATGGATTTCCAATTTCAGTGCACAATGGTTTGATAATTTGTATAATCTCAATTCCTTTGTGTTTATGAGCTAGCATGTGATCTGTTTTGGAAAACATCCCACATTCAGCTGAGAAGAATGTGTATTCTGATGTTGTAGGGTGGAACACTCTGTAGATATCTACTAAGTCCATTTATTCACAGGTTTGGTTCAATTCTGATATTTTCGTGCTGATTTCATGTCTAGTTCACCTATCTATTTATGATAGTGGGGTATTGGCATCCTCCTTTATTATTGTGTTAGTGCTTTCATGTCCATTAATATTTGTTTTTCATGTCCATTAATATTTGTTTTCTATATTTGGGTTTACCCATATTTGGTGCATATATATTTATGATTGTTATCTCTTCCTCTTGGAGTTTTTCCTTAACAAGTAGGTAGTGATCTTATTTATCTCTCTTCAAATGGACTAGCTACCCCTACTTTTTTCTAGGTTCCTGTCACATGGAGTATTATTTTCCATCCTTTGACTTTCAGTCTGTGAATTCCTTTTTGAGTTAAATGTGTTCTTAGTATGCAGCATATTGTAGGATCTTGCTTTTTTTTTTTTTTTTTTTTTTTTTTTTGCGGCACCGGGGATTGAACTCACAGCCTTGTGCCTGCCAGGGCAGGCGCTTAAGCCACTGAGCCAAACTCCCAGCCCTGGTTTTTTGAGGTAGGGTCGCACTATGTAGCTCAGGTCGGCCTTGCGCGGTGTTGCAGCCCAAGTCGGCCTCGAACTCACAACGCTCCACCTACCTCAGCTTCCCGAGTGCTGGGATTAAAGGCGTGCGCCACCACGCCCGGCTAGGATCTTGCTTTTTGATTCATTTTGTCAATTCGTTTCTTTCGGTTGGTTATTGAGACCATTTACATTGATAGTTATAACTGATACATATTGAATTATCATTGTCATGTTATTTTCCTGTTGTTGGCTCTCTTCCCCTCTCTCTGTTTAATGGCTTGCCTTTCCTGGTGGATTCATTCTACTGGGGTTCATAATCCTCATGATCTCTTTCTAGAATATCTTTCAGAACATTTGTTATGCGGGTTTGGTGATCATGAATTTCCTCAGATGTTCTCTGTTACAGACTTATCTTATTTCTCCATCAATTTTGGATGTCAGTTTTGCAGGGTACATCAGTTTGAGTTGGAGATTGTTTTCTCTTAGGGCTAGAAATACTTCACTCTGAACTTTCCTTGACTTGAGGGTTTGTGTTGAGAAGTCTGTTGTTTCTGATGGTTTTCCTTTATAGTTGATTTGTTTTTTTTTTCTCTAAAAGTTTTTAATATTCTGTTCTTGTGTTGAATTTCTGGAATGTTGACTATTATAGGCTGTGGTATAGATTTATTTTGATCATGGCCAATTGGAATTCTATATGCATGACTTATCTGTATGTCAAATTCTTTTTCCCTACTTGGGAAATTTTCTGTTATTTCTTCTGTGAACTGATTTTTATGTCATTTGTGCTTACTTCTTTTTCCACCAACTCTGATCAATCTTATGTTGTTCTCCTTTGCATCATCTTGCAGCTATTGGATTGTTTTTTTGTGGTCTCTTGCTATTTTTAAGTGATCTTTCTTTTCATGATGACTAACCACATTCTTGTCATGTGGGTCTGATATTCTGTCTTCACTTCTTTTCATTTAGTTTTGCAAATGTTCAGTGGAAATTTTAATTTCCTCGATCTCTCTTTGGATCTATTTCATAAATTTCATTTATTTCCTATGTTGGGTGTTCATGGCTTCCATCATTTTCTCATGTTCCTTCCTTTGTTTTCGCTTTTTATGTTTATCTACTTTAGATTTGCTGAGTGAGTCCTTCATTATGGTAGTCATCTCTTTCTGTTACCTGAGAGATTATTTCTGATCTGATTTTCTCTATAGTCTCATTCATCTGTTTTATACTTCTGCTTCTCTCAAATTCAGAAAATTCATGTGGATGGATTCTGATTTTCTGTATTTTGTTGTCTCCTAGATTTTTTTTCTGGTGAGGCCAGAGGTCTGGGGTTGCATTTTGCTTCTGCATCTTGTCATTTTCTATTTTTGTGATTTTAATTTGTTTTCTGTGTTGTTGCTTGTAAGTTTCTTATGTTAGGTAGCTTTATCACTGGGATCAACACTTCCTTAGAAAATGTCTATTCCTTAGAGATGTCTTCCACGTATAGCTGGTTGTGTCTGTCCCAAGATCCTACCTTCCCAATTTATTAGGAATAAGAAGCTGCTCTCTATTTGGCTCAGCAGCAGTCCTTTGGTATTGTACTATGGTGATGATTATGACCCCAGACAGTCACAGTGTTGTCATACAAAGGTGAACAACTGATTACATCAGGTATGGCATCCTGGTAAAGTAGTACCATTAGCAATAACAATAGTATCAAGCATAGCATAGAAACTGATAAACTGTCATAGTTGTTAATTTGGTAACTTTAACCGTAAGAGCAAGATCTATAGTTACATGACAAAATTCAACATATACCAGAAATTTGTATGCAGTGCGTTTCCCCTTGGTAGAATAATTTTATCCTGTGGGGTAAATTTAAGATGGATAGGGGGCAAAACAGAGTAATAACTAAAGAGAAATATAATGGAAGCAAGGTTGAAGGACAAAGGATGATCACTCAAGCTTTGGGAAACTGAAGAAGATAGGACAGAAATAATGAAAGAGAAAGCAAAAGAATATCAAAGCAAATCAGAATGATTAGAGACAATGTTCATTCATACAAAAATATCAAGAAATCTAGCAGACAGTTGAGGAAAGAGATTAACAGGATGAACAAAGTAATAGTCAAAACCTAAACAACTCCTTCCTACCCAAAAAATAGAAAAAGGAAAATGAAAAAAAAACTAATAAAGAAGAAGAAAAATTCTTTTGGTGCTCACAGTTCTGTGATAGTGTCCAAGTCAGAGCTCATATCACTGCAGTAGGGTTAGTGTTGCATGTTGGACTGATCTTGGCCTCTTGATGTGATGCAGGGGCCAGAGTCTTCATCCAGCAGCTTTTTGGATGGGTTGTCCATGTCTTCTTACTGTTTGTCTCAGCATTGCTTTTTCAGTTGCTGTGGCACCCTCAGACAGAGACAACCAAAAGCTGCTCCCAGTCCCATATACAGTTGACCCTTCCTGGACCTTGCACAACCTCCTCTGTTCTACACTACTGGCTCCTATCACATGCTGGTCATGGTCGGGGGTGCCAAACTTCCCACTGCTTTTCCTTTTCCTTCTGAGGTTGCTCATGCAGCTGGTTGCAGGTTGGGTGGCAGTGCTGACTTCCCACTCTGTATCCCTCCATATTCAAGGCCACTGGTCACAGGGTGGGGGGAGTGCTGTTTTCTGGACCCAAGCCTGCTCGAATCCCATGTCTGCAATCTGTGTTCCTCTCCTGCATAGATCATAGTGCAGGAGGAGTCGCACTGTTCCACTCACTAGCCTCTCTGCCATTGCTGCAGCCCCTAACTTTGTTGTTGCTAGGGGTTCCAGTTAGCCACTATGGTACATGACAAAAACAAAACAGAAATAGAAACTGGCAGCCCATCACGGAGGGAGCAACTTCCCAGACACGTGCCTCTGTGTGTGCTGGCAAAATTCGTTGCCAGGTTGCACTGTCCTCTGTTTGCAGGAAAGCAAAATAGGCAAGGGCCTATATAACCCAGATCCATCTTGTGTGAATTGTGTTTGCCACAGAATTGTAGTCTACCAGGTTTTTTTTTTTTTTTTTTTGGAACTTCCCAGGAATGAAGATTCCTGCTCTGTGCAGGTGGCAGACACATGAGTAGCCCATTGGGCTGGATAATCATTTTATAAAGTCTTATGCCTATGTGTTGTTTGATCTCCAAGTCTATTTCAGATTGATTTTGGCATCAGGATGTATGTCTCTCCCTTTCTTCCAATTACCTGTGTTTTTAGTTGATTTTCTCTGAGTAGCTCCAATGTGGCTCCTTCTTTATTCAGCCATGTTGAATCCCTCCTCTCCTAATTTCTTCCTTTGGCTTGTGACTTCATGTCTTTTCTTTTCTTTCTTTCTTTCTTTCTTTTTTTTTTTTTTCAGCACTGGGGATCAAACTCACAACCTCGCACCTGCCAGGCAGGTGCTTAAGCCACTGAGCCAAACTCCAGGCCCAGTGACTTCATTTCTTGATGGTCAACAAACTCAGCACATTTCTAACAGGTCAGGAATTATATTTATCCTATATCAAAGGGAAGAAGCCGAGGTACAGGTGAAAACTGAGGCCCAGAGCCTAGTTTATAGGCTTAGCATCTTTAAGGATCTTAAAATTTTTGCCAGTAAGGGAAAAAAAGTTTGAATAACTTTTGTGTCCTGAAGCTGTGGGTTTTCCTAAAACATACAATTTTAACAATACAGTTTTCCTTGTCTGCTTTCTATATTTTTTCTTTCCTACTTTAGCCTCTCACCAGGCCCCAGTCACTACCTCCCTCCCTGCTGGCTACCTTCTGGGGGAAACCAGATGCCTTGATGGGACCAGATTTGGGCTCTTGGAGGACTGACCAGGCCTGGGATACCTGAGATGCTGTCCCTGCCTGACCTGGTAGGAACCTGCTCTTAGCTACCTCCAACACCTCCCTGGCCTCATACCGCCTATCATTAGCACCCAAAACCTGTGCTGCCTGTACTGTGATGAACTCAGTGTCTAGGAAGGAAACCCTCCTGCCTTGGCTACCGCCACACATATGCAAGCAATATGCACTGCACTTGCAACTCAGTGGTGCTGCATGACCTCCAAGTGGCTCAACTTCTGTGGGCCCAGGCTGTTTGGAAGGAAAGGTAATTATTTGTACCTTGCCTAGTGCCTAGCATACAGTAGGTGCCACATGAATATTAAAGTAAAAACTGGTGCTCTCAGAAAATGGCACCCAAGACTGGCAGACTTCCCAGAGGGACTTGTTGCTCTCATCTGGCCCATCCCAGAAGGTGGACTTGGCCTTACCCCTAGAAAACAGAAATCAAATTGCGGGGGAGAGCAGCAAATTTGGAGTCCCCCTCCAGGGAGCACATTTTTCCCAGCCCAGGTTTCTGCACCTCTCCCACCCCAGGACAAAGGTACCCACTGGGAATACAGTTGGAGGCACAGAGGTCAGGGTCACAGTACCCCTGAACTTCCTGTGGCCTGGGGTGGGGTGGGACACTGGCAACCATAGTGGAGCACACAGGACAGACAGGCCAGGAGGAGCCTGGGCCTTGAGCTGTAGCATGAGGGATGGAGTGGGGCTTCACTAGCCCCTCTTCACTAATAGCCACACTAGCATACATGGGGCTAGGGTTGTGTCACCTGGAGGGGTCCCCCATTCCCGGGTCCCTGTACCTAATTCTTAGCCTGACTATATAATCTTGTCTCTATTATGGGAAGAAACTGCAGCCTTTCTATGCCTAATACATACAATTGCACGAGTCTTAACCCTAAGTGTGTAATTATTAGCTTTGAGTAGCATACATAGATGAGTTTTTCCCCAAACCTTTAACATAACGAAGATTTCTTAGGACACAGAAAGCATTAATCATATAAAAATAACAGTCTGGATATATGAACTTTAAAAATTCGTTAAAGAACTCAAAAATTTAACATAAAAAAATCAAATAGCCCAATCAATAAATGGACAAATGATTCGAATAAGCACGTCTCGAAAGTGGTACAAATGACTATTAAGTATATGAAAGATATTCAACATCTTAGCCATTAGAGAAATACAAATCAAAACTACACAGAGATTTCCTTTCACCTCAGTCAGAATGGGTATTATCAAGAACACAATAAATACTGAGCATGTGGGGGAAGAAGAACTTTTCTGCACTGCTAATGGAAATATAAGTTAGTAAAACCACTATGGAAATCAGTATGGATATTTTTCAAAAAACTAACAATAGAGATACTATCTTCCAGCTATACTGACCCTTGCTATCCAAAGGAATCAGCACATTGTAGGCATATTTGTACACCCATGTTCATTGCAGCACAATTCATAATAGTGAAGATATGGAACCAGACTAGGTACCTACTCTTGGTTGTTGAACTCAGTTCATTCCAAAATTGTGTTCAAACACCAGAAAGTTCAAGAACTGAACATAATTTTCCCATAGGAACTAATGGAAAACCAAATAATTGGCTTTAAATCCCCCAAATTATTTATAAATTCATTTTTTCAGGACTTTAACAAATTTTGCAGTGATTTCTTCAATGCTATTGTTGTTCTCAGTTTTCCTCTTAGGTTTACTACTGACATCACTTTCTTTGGAGCTATGGTTGAAATATTTTATGCAAATAAAGTACAACGATGAGTGTTGTAACGCACTAACACAAGCACTATATATTATCTGAGTGAGCACAGCACTTAGACTGAAGTGTCACCCCTTTTGTCTCACCGTATGACTCACTCTCGGCCTATACATGTTTTTTCAAGTTGGATTTTTGGTTCGATTATTGAGCAAAGTTACAAACACAAAACAGATTTTTTTCCTGAACTTTGCAGTTTGAACAGTGGAAAGTTCTAGCTTGGAGCCGTTTGACAATGTATATAAATATAATATAAAATGGAGTACTATTTGGTCATAAGGAAGCACAAAATTTTGTCATTTGTAGGAAAACTGACTGATCTGGAGACCATATTGAATAAAACAAGCCAGACTGGAGGGACAGATACATGTTTTCCCTAATATGTGTGTAATATAAACAAGATGACAAGAAGTAGGAGGGAGACTATTAGAAAAGAGAAAGAGAATAAAGCAGAGGAAGTATAATAAAAGTAGATAATGGGGGCTGGAAATGATCAAAACATATGCACTGAAACAAAAGAAGTGAAACTAGGGGGCAAGATGGGGCAAGACAGGTTATGAAGGGGTGAAAATTAGGTATGTTATGTGTGTGTATTAATCAGCCAAAGTGAAACCCATTAATTTGTATAACCAATATGGACTAATAAAAAAGATGTGAAGGAAAAACAACTTTTCTTTATTAAAATATACCATTAAGAAAGTGCACAAAATCCCCTAACTAGAAGTATACATAATGTTACACTTTCACATAATATTGCATATAAGAAAGCAATGAAATAATATTCTATTTATAGTATGAACAAGAAATAAAATACTTCAATTTCAGGAATAATTTCAGTTTTTATTGATGAAATAAAAGGAAAAAATAGCTGGAAAGTTATACCGTATACTTGACTGTAGCAACTGTCATTAGGATGACAACACTTTCTAACTTAGTATTTTCATGTAAAACTAATTTTTCTCAGGATATGTTAGATATTGATTTAAAATTGAATTTCCAAGTCAAGCAGCACACTTTCATTTAAAGTTTATTAACTTTTTTTAATTGCGCATTTAAAAAAATAAGATTAGATTGGGTCAGTCAGAATTCTACAACTGGCCTTTTTTTAGTGGCTTCTCAAACAGACCTTCAGATAAAGGTTAAGAATACTGGAATAAAAATGAGGCCATGGGCAGCCCCTAATACCATTACAAGAAACATAACTTTAAAAAATGTCCTAAAGATATATGCTTCGGCAGTAGCTAAAATGCATACCCCTATTATTGTTGAAGTTGCACTCTGTAACACTGGGTAGCCCAACATATGCAAGGCCTCAATTGCCCTTCCATTTGCTGAGGGCTCAGAACTGGAAATAAAAGCATAGGAAATGTGTGCAGAAAAATCAAAAGAAAACCCTATACAAATTACAAGGTTAATCATGGATATGGAATCAAGATTGACCTTCCAGAATGCCATGAAACCCGTTACTCCCACAATCACAGAAACGATAGCAAATGTCACCCACAAGGCACACATTGGGTGAGGGATAAGCACCAAGGAGACCAGGAACATAGCTGCTGATGCAATCATGACATTGCGAAAAGTGTTTTCCAATACTGCCCCATACTGGTCAAAATATATGAAGGCATGGTTATACACAAGCAAGGGAACCTCACACTTTTTGGCTATATCACGTAACTGCTGTAACATTAACTTCTTTTGGACTGAGTAAGCAACATCCTTAGTCTGAATGAAACCCCGGGAAGAAATGATTTCATTTGATGATGAAATATTAATATCAAGCATAAAATTTGGAAAAGTATTTAAAAACTCAGAAATATTGTCCATAAAAGAATTCTTATCATTAGGATCTTGACTGTTATTTTTCATATATTGCACATATGTTTGTAACCAAAACTCTGTAATATTTTTATCTACATATTTATTTTCTTCAAAATCCATCATACATTTTTCCAATTTTTGCCTTACATCTTCATCCCAGTATTTAATACTTTCAGTAACAACAACCATAACCCTGGGACCATAATCTGAAAAATAAGATTCCTCTGCATCAAAATATGGTGTGATGTAGGAATCATCACTGGCCAGATTTCGAAGGTCCAAGCCTTCCTCCACTTGTAAACACCCATATATACTGCTTGTCATGTACAAAATGTACATCAGCACTATGAAAAACTTGGTCTTGGTGTGTGTGAGAAAAGGACCAAAATAGTTTCTAAAGAACACATTCATGGGATGGACATTGGTTTCCTGTTCGTCTGGGACAGAACCAAAGGCGAGGCAGCAGGCCTTTTTTAATGAAGACCATTTCTGGTCTGGCTTTTTCAACCATTGTAGGCAGAGTACTTCTCTTTTACCATCTAGGGCCATAACTGCTCCAAAAAAGGTGATGCTATAAAGATAGCAAAAAAGTAGGCTTGTTCCTGTGTAGATGCAAAAGTACTGTACAGCCTTGAAAGAGCTCATGACTCCTGTGTAGAAGGCCAGAACGTTGGTGAGGGTGGTGATTGTGATGGACACTGCCACATGTGTATAGAGCCTGGACATTCTCTTTCTTATACTGTCTATGAGGCTGGTCTTCTGCCAGGCAGCAATCATGATGAACATGTCATCAACACCAACACCTGTTAAAGAGGAACAGAATCTTCATACATGTTAATATATATTAATAGTTAAATAGATGGACCATTTTCTTTCTCTGTATCATTTAATCTGCCTAATCTCTTCTTTTTTTTTTTTTTTTGAGACAGGGTCTCACTATGCAGTTTGAGCTGGCCTTGAACTCACTTTGTAGCCCAGGCTGATCTCAAACTCACAATGATCCTCCTGCCTCAGTCTCCGGAGTGCTGGAATGACAGGTGTGTGCCACCACGCCTGGCTACAATCTCTGCTTAAATACTATCTCTTCGATGATTCTTTCTCTAGTTACCTCTGAATTTACAAGAGTTCATCATGCCTTCCTCAGTAAAAAGTCTTCGTTTACACATAGCATGATATACTCTATTCCAAGTCTTTACTTGCCTACTAGGTAATTAGTTCCTTTCCACCATGAGATTTCCTGATTGGTTTGGAATAGAATATAAGAACATTTGAGGACTCTGAAATCACCAGTGAAGACTGGGAAAAAAGAGGACTACAAGGAAAGGAGACTAGGAAGGACAATGTGAGCATGTTTCAGATAAATGATAACTCCTTCAAACTTTCTATGAGTTGACACACTTTCACTCTTGTATGCCTTTGCCTCCATGTATTGCTATCTTCTCAGTACTTGGAATTGAAATGTTGATCTTAATTTCAATTTACTTTTCATATTTTGGAAAGTAAACAACTTTGAAGAAGTTAGAAGAATACTGGGAATTAGAACCTGGCCTCTACCTCAGACATACCCATGTGTGTGATCCAGGTATAAGGTGTACATGGACACAAAGCTGAGGAGTCAGCCATTCTTTCCACTACAGCATCCTACTGCTTTTCTGGCTATGAGGGTTCCAATCCTGCTTAGCTGGAATAATCAGATCTTGAATTGATGTTTGTCAGATATTTAAAAACCAATTTTATTACTTATAGAACCTTGTTCGGAAATTGTCCTCATACATTTTGTGGTTAAGTTTCAAAAATCACACATACACACATACACACTCTTATGTATATACAGACCATAAAGGAATGGCTTATCATAAAACAACAGCATATGCTTTAACTAGTTATTTATAACTTCAGGGTACACCAAGTGACTGAGTGTGTGTTCAAGAAGGTGTGTTCTAAAGGGCCAAAACAGACATCCAGTACATATGACTATCTCCTCTGAAAACAAGGAACAGATTCTTCTAAGTTGCTTACTTTCTAAAAGTAATGCCTTTGTTTTCTCATGTATTCTGTTAAATAAATTCTGAAAATATCACAAATACAACAACAAGTTGAAAACAACTAGGATTCCACTCCTCAGAGATGATACCTTTAGGAATTCAATGTATATCCATCTAGAATTTGTTCTGTGCAAATATACACCTAGCTACTTCTCTATTTCAAATACTTTGTAATCAGAAATTTTTATTCAATGGGCAGAAAAGACTGCTATCATTCAATATTTTACATTTGCTACATTTGATTTAACTAATCTCATCCTGCTGTAATTGTTTCTGACACTTTCTTGCTCTGCCTGTGATACTTGCCTGATTGTGTGGCCAGATTCTAAGAGAAATTGGTGGGTCAAAAGTACTCTTCCTCTAAGTCTTTTGATTTGTTGCAAACTTGAACTAAAAAATCTGTGTAGCAATTTATATTTTACCACAGCACAATTAGGTGGGTGTTCCTTTGCACATAACGTTTTCCAAACCTTCCATCTTGCTGGAATGAGTAAGAAAACACTGTCACTTTTAGTTTGATTTGTATTCCTTGATTAACTGAGAGGTCAAATTATTTTTCTTATATTTTCAGAGACTTCTATATTTTTGTGTGTAAATTATTATTTATGTTCTCTATTTGTCTGTTTGGGGTACTAGATTTTTCCAGCTCCAAAGACACATAATTCCATGTAATTTTCCTTTTTCCTGGTACCTCATGTTGAATCTGTGCATCCACCTACAGACAATCCCTTGCCTCTTCTACCCCACATCTCACATACACGACAATGTGCAGCTTTACATTTGTTTTACTCACCTAAAATGAGAAATGGTGAATTTTTAACTATGATCACAAATGGCACTCCAATGTGCAGCATCAGACCAAAGCTGCTCACCACTGCCAAGACAGCAGAAGACACGCCAAAGACTGCAACCAATACTTTGTTTCGTATGCAGTCCAACCTGTAAATTTGGAGGGAAAAATCATGGAATTTGTGGTGGCAGCTTCAACATTGAAATTCCCATTGATAACATTCCTGACTTGGGCACTGGGGCAATAATTTTGATATTTGTCTGCTGGAGACCTTTAAATTCCCAGGCACACTCTTAGATGGAATGGTAAGGATGGAAAAGCTGGCAATATATACTTTTACCAAACTTCTGGGTGATTCCCACACAGGTACCCAAGCACTAATTCACTGACTAGCATTTCAGAATCACAAAGATTTGCTAAATACTTCAGATGTGCAACTGCAATCTGATATTCAGAAGGGTGTAACTGGAATATGACAGGAAAGGGATGGGCCTTAGTCCAGTTTCTGTTGCTATAACAAAATACTTGAGGATGGATAATCTGTAAAGAAAAGAGGTTTATTCAGGTTCTGCTGTGGGGGATCCAAGAGCACGATGCTGGTACTGTGGCAGCCCCTGCTCATTGTGTCATAACATGGTAGACAGCATCATAGTGGGAGAATTTGAGATGGAGAGATACTGGCCAGACAGGAAGCCAGAAAGATTCAGGAACTCAAACCTTCTTTAACAACTTGCCATCACACAGCAGTTAGCTAGAGTCTTGTGAGAACTACATAACTTCCCTTCGAGGGAGAAAGAACCTCATGACTTAACCTCCTTCCATTAGGCCCTGCTTCCTGAACGTTTCACCATCTCCTCATACCACACTGGGACCAGGCTTGCCGTTCACAGACCTCTGGAGACACACTTGGATCACACCACATCTGCAGCACAGGGCAAGCAATACCAGAGATAGAACAGACCTAGTAACCTTCCTATCCATTCTTGAGCTCTAACTCGTTGTGAGCACAACATAAAATAGCGCCTGCATTTCAAGGGTAGTTCATTGTGCATTGTGGTTAACAAAACATATGAAAGTCTTGTTTTAAATCACTTTCAAAATTTTTCTCTACTGGTGAACTGTGCTCTGTAGAAAAGTTGTTATTAACTTGGAAAGAAAAAGAGCTGAAACCTGCTGGATTTTGAATGTGCCTCTTTCCTTGTCAGGCCAACAGAAATGAGACTATGGAAGGTGTGGTTGAAAAACCACATGAATATTTATATTTTTAAAAAATTAATTATAGTAAGAGACACATTGCCATTAACACCCCCTTGCAAAATACCCTCCCTTGCTTCAAATATACTTCACTCATTTTTCTTGTCACTTTCTGGAGCAGTTCTGGAAGTCCTCTTTCTGGAGTGTGTTTAGTTGGGCTATTGTGGATGCCTCAAGTCCTGAGTTGATTCACAGCACTGACTTTTCACAGTCATTTTGATTTGGGGGAAGAGCCAGAAGACTCTTGGTGCCGGATCCAGTGAATATAAGGTAGATGAGAACATAGTGTCATGTTTTTATGACTGTAGTACACGAACCTCTGGAGACACATTTGGATCATATCCAATTCATATCAGAGGGCGAGCAGTACCAGAGATGGAACATAGACTCAGTTACCTTTTCACCAACTCCTGAGCTCTAATTGGTCATGAATATAGCATAAAATAGCTTTCTATTAGATAACACTTGAAAGCAGCATTCACTGAAAAAAAATTTTTTTTGTCACGACTTGCAGACTCTCACAGAAGAGAACTTCCAGAACTGCTTCAGATACTGGCAAGAACAATGGGATAAGTGTTTTCTAAGGAAAGAGAAGTTATTTTGAGGGGAATTAATGGCAATGTGTCTTTTACTGTAATAAAATTTTAAAATTTAAACATGCACCGTACATTTATTTATTTATTTATTTATTTCTTTTGGAGGCAGGGTCTCACTATGAAGTGCAGGCTGGCCTGGAGCTTACTTTGTAGCCCAGGCTGATCTCGAATTTGTAACAATCCTCCTGCCTCAGCCTCCCAAGTGCTGGGATTACAGGTGTGTACCACCACGCTCAGCATCACTGTACATTTAGATCACTCCTATAACAAGACATTTTAAAGTATGATTCAGTGCTTTATCTCTACAACATCCATGACACTACACTTTAAAATATTGACAGTAACCTCTAGTTTTAGTTATTACTTGCTGGAAACTGCTTCAAAACAAATGACTGATACCTACCTCCAGATATTTTAATAGGGGAGAGAAACCAAGTTTGGATTTGAAATCTCAGAGGGACAACTAAGGACAATGATTCCAAAACAACAGGAATGTAACTGAAGTCCTTCAGATAAGGCCACATTTAAATATCAAAAATTTCATATTACACATACACTGTGACAAGGCCACATTTAACCATCAAAAATTTCATATTACAGATGAATTGTGGTCATATTTCACTTTTTTCCTACCTGAAGATGCTATGAATTAAAATTAGGAACCCAAAACAACATGCAAATACAAATTACAAAGCAAAAATAAATTGCTCTTTTATAATAAACTTTTATAAAACATTAATATTGGTATACATGAGTTTAGGATAAGAAAAAAAATAAAATGAACAAATCAGAAAGATTAATGAAGGTAAATGTTATACGTGACACATTTCTTCTCATTTCTTTTTTGAGCTTCTGTGTTTTTGTGATGTGAAACTTGGAGAACATGGGAGATGATGTGTATCGGTGGTGATAGTAATGAACTGAATGTTAACTTGAATTTCTTTAAATCTCCTTGCATTCAGTGTTCATTAGACAATGGAAGGCAACTTGTTCTCTAGGTTGTTCCTACTTTTTATGTTGCTTCAGTCTTTCATTTTAGGCAATGATTATCAAAACCCCAAATACTGTTTCAAAAAGTTTTTATACTAAGATCTAACACTGAATAGGGAAGAGGTGGGAATTTCTTTTTTTTTTTTATTTTAGACAAAAGAAGGACAAGAAATCAAAACATAACAATTTCACCCCAACCAAAAAAACAGCAACAATCATCAGCATATTTGATTGTAGGGAGCGGTGAAACAGTCTCACGGCTGCCGATCCGTCTCTCCTCCGTTTTTCTCCTCCCTGTGGGCATTTGATATGTCAGCCTACATCTCCCATGTTCCTCTCTTGCAAGCCTACATGCAAAGCCTACATTTCCCATGATCCTCCCCTATCCCGCCAGGAAATGACAACAACCTATCCATGCTGGCCACACCCCTGTGTGATGACAGCTTCCTTTCCCGCTTCTATATAAGCTGTAAACACTTCTGCAATAAACGGAGACTTGATGGGAACCGCTGGACTTGTCTCTGTTTCTCTCTCCTCTTGCCCTGCCCCCCATCCCCCATCCCGTCTGTCCTCCAGGTGAGACCCACGAGTTGATCCGCGGGCCGGATCATTGGATATTCCCGAAAATTATTTAACACAAAGAAAACAGACATGAAACATCATCTAACTAATTGTTAACACAATTGTTTTCAAATGAACATTTCCCATTAAAAATAAAATCTGAAGGTGACCCTGAAAAAATTACATTTTACTCAAAGTTCTTTTTCTCTGTCACAACTAATTTTTTATATACATAGATTTTGTTTCAGATGACATGATACTCTACCCAGAGGATCCCAAGAACTCCACACCTGTTTTTATGTGATAGCAATGTATTGAGGTCTCCCAATACAGTTGTATTAAGGCTTACTTGATATTTCATGTTGATTAATAATTGTTTTATATAACTGGGTGGACTAGTCTTTGTAGCATTATTATCTCTTCCTCTTAAATTGTTCCCTTACCAATATATAATGACCTTCTTTGTCTCTCTTAATCAGTCTTAGCTTAAAATTAACTTTATCTGCAAATAGGATAGCCACCTCTGCTTTTTTCTGGACTCCTGTTGCATAGAGTATTGCTTTCCATCCTTGACTTTCAGTCTATGAGTATCATTTTAAATTAAATGTATTTCTTGTATGCAGCATGTTGTTAGATCTTGCTCTTGATCCATTCTGCCAGTCTATGTCTTTTGACTAATGAATTAAGACCATTAACATTGATGGTTAAAACTGATATGTATCGACTTATCTTTATCATGTTTTCTTTTTTCCTGGTGGATTCCTTCTATTGGGGTTCATAGAGCTGTAGTACTTATCATCCCTTTCTAAAATGTCCTTCAAAATATTTTGGTTTAGTGGTCATGAATTTCCTCAACTGTTCCTTATCATGGAAGTATTTTGTTTCTCCCTCTATTTTGAAAGATAGTTTTGCGGGATACATCAATCTGGGATGAAAGTTGTTTTCTTTTAGAACTTGGAGTACTTCACTCCAAGGTCTCCTTGACTTGAGAGTTTGTGCTGAGAAGTCCACTGTAATTCTGATGGGCTTTCCTTTATAGGTGATTTGTTTGTTTTCCATAACAGCTTTTAAAATTTTATTCTTGTGTTGAATTTCTGGAATCTTGACTATGATATGCCTGAAAGTAGATTTTTTTTATCATTGTTAATTGGGGTTCTATATGCCTCACTTATTTGTATGTCAAATTCTTTTTCTCTGCCATGTCTGTAAGGATGTTCTTAATGTCATTTGTAGTATCTCCTGCTTGTTCACTGACTCCCAAGAGGTGGGAATTTGAACACAGTCGTCTCCTCTTATTGTCTTGCTTTCTGTGGTTTCAGGTACCTATAGACAACTCTGGTCCAAATATATTAAGTGGGTGTTGTAGTCAGGGGTTACAAGGAGAATAATTACATACAGGACACAGAATTTATAATACTGTTTTTTGATAGTCACCCAGAGTTAAACACAAGAAAGTGCAGGAAATCTGTCCACAACACTAAAGACCCAGAATATTCAGCCAAGGGCCTGGATCCCACAGCAGTGTCCTGCATGAGTCCAGCTGAAGACCCAGAGCCCATGATAGTGCCTCCCACGAGTCCAGCTGGAGGTTGACAGCCCACAACAAGGACTCATGCCAGTCTGTTTTACGGATCTGTGTTGGGAAGGCCCAAAGGTCAGCACTGAAAGCTAGAAAGTGTTTACCAGCAGGGTGAAGGAGCTGTGCCAGTAGGTTGAGGGTACTACACTGGAGCCGAGAAGTCATGCTCAAAATGAGGACCAGGGCTGCCCTGAAAAGTACCACAGCCATCCTCAGTGACAATGAGGTCCTGAGCTCCTCCAACAATGAAAACAGTTGAGTACATGCCAGCAAGCCAGCGTGATAATCTTCTCCTGGACATTAAACAGCAAACATCTTCCCCTCCAGAGCCAGGAAGCAATGCTCAATGTAAGGAGCAGAGCTCCCCCAAAGTGAACCACAGCCACCCTCATCGACAAGGTCCCAAGCTCCTCCGACGATAATGGCTGAATCCATACTGGGGAAGCTGGCCATGACAAGCTCCTCCAAGAGAACCAATGGCTCGAAACAGCAACACTTAGGAAAACCCACAATGCCTCACTGTTCTTCTCCATATCTCTACTTATGCTGGCAACTTTCCTCAGGTGGGCTATCTACACTCAGCACCATGCCAATTTAATTCAGCTGGTGTTGACTATCAGTTTTTAATCCATAACAGTGGGAAATTCTAGAAATAAACAACTCACAAATTTTATTTTTCTTTTCTTTTTTAAATTTTATTTTAAAAAGAAAAAAAATAAAAACAATGATAGGCGATTTCAAAACAAGATAATAGGTGATTAACAATGATTAATATATTGCATATTGTTATCTTCAAAGTACTTGCTCATATCACAAGATATAGGCATGAAAAACTGATTAAAAAAACAAGCACAGAGAGCCGGGCGTGGTGGCGCACGCCTTTAATCCCAGCACTCGGGAGGCTGAGGTAGGCGGAGCATTGTGAGTTCGAGGCCGGCTTGGGCTACAACGCAAGTGCAAGGCCGGCCTGAGCTTCATAGTGCTACCCTGCCTCAAAAAACCAGGGCCGGGAGTTTGGCTCAGTGCCTTAAGCGCCTGCCCTGGCAGGCGTGAGGTTGTGAGTTCAATCCCCGGTGCCGCAAAAAAAAAAAAAAAAAAAAAAAAAAAAAAAAAAAAAACAAGCACAAACCATTCTTTTCAATGAACTAATAGAAATTAGTAGTATAATTATCTTAGCTATCTTGTGTGTGTGTGTGTGTGTGTATATTTTTTTCTTTCCCCTTCTTTACTCCTTTCCCCCATCCCAGTTTCTCTTTCCTTTTGAGCAGTTTCTTCCCATTCACAATACCTATTGTATATTTTAGATATATTAGCTTTTACACTAGGGAGACAATATGATGTTTCCACATACAAGTCTCATTTATTTCACTTATGAGTATGCTCTCAAGTTGCATGCATTTACCTATAAAAGTCTCAAGCTTTGCCTTTTTAGCAGAGTAGTATTCTACTGCATAAAAATACCATATATTTCTTATCCATTCTTCAGCTGGTGGACATTTGGGTTTGTTTCTTTAACTCTGTTGATATCATTTCAGAAATTTCAGGTGTGTGACTTTCATTTTCCTCTATCTCATTGTCTCCTGGACTTGTTCTTGGTGGGCTGGAGGTCTGAGGGTGCATCTTATTTCTGCGTCTTGTTATTTTCTATTTCAAAAATTTTTGTTTTGTTTTCTGTGTCAATCCTAAGTTTTTGTAGTAAGTAGCTATATCATTAGTATCAAGTCCTCTCTATAAAAAGTCTGTTCCTCAAGGTTGTCTTCTGTGTGTAGGAGGTTCTTGTGTCTGTTCCAAGATCCTTCCTTTCCAGTTATTTGAGAGTAAGATGTTGCTATCTTTTTGGCTCAGTCCCCAGGTCTTTGGTGCTGCGCTGTCATTGGTGAGGTTATTACCCCAGGGCTTCCCAGTTGTTACAGAAGGGAGAACAACTGATTACAACAGATATGACACCTTAAGTAGTATAATTAGTGATAACAATGGCATCAAGCACAGATTAGAAACTAAAAAAACTGTGGTAGGTATTACTTTTGTACCTTAAACCATAGGAGCAAAATCTACAATTATTTAACAGAACTGATTGTATTCAAAGTGGGAGCTTGTATTCAAAGTGTTTATCCTTGGTAGACTGGTTTTACCCTGTGGTGGGGAGATTTTAAAAAGGCAGTGGATAAAACAAACATAACTGAAAAGAAAGTAGAAGCAAGGCTGGAGGACAAAGGATTATCATTCAAACTTTGTGACACTAGAGGAGAGGGCAGAAGAGAAAGAATGAGGGAGAAAACAAAGGAACTTGATCTCTGGGTTTGGGGGATGGGATTAGTTTTCTGTGGCTGGAGTTCTCCCCAGTTATTTAGAAAAGAGAGAGAGAGAGAGAAAAAAAAGAGAAAATAAAAAGAAAAAGGAAGGAAAAAGAAAAAGAAAAAGAATGAGAGAGAACAGAGGCAGCCTTACCTGCCTGCTTCTGGTTCTCTGTCTTTGCCTCCAAGCACAACGCTGGTTCACCTAACTTACCACCTGTTGGCTCGTGTTGGTATTGTTGCTTTGAACTTTCCATGCCACTAGTTCTGCCTGTCCATCCTGCATGCCTCAGTTTGGACCTGATTGTGTCGCTGGCATTCCCTCTGGTCTCTGGGTCTTCCAGAGTGATTCACCTCGTTTGTGGCAGCAGCAAGGGAAGGGGCCATTTTCTGGGCGTTCTGGTATGGTTCATCTGGGTTGCAGTGGTGGAGACAGTGATGGGAGGGGCCAATGCTGTTCACCTGGGTCCAGGTGGCACAGAGATGGTGATGGGAGGGGCCATCCCCCACACAGTTCATCTGGGTTGCGGCAGCGAGATGGTGATCTGTTTGTTTGTTTTTTGAGAGAGGGTCTGACTAGGTAGTTCAGGCTGGCCTTGAAGTCACTGTGTATCCCAGGCTGGTCTTGGACTCATTGCAATCCTCCTGCCTCAGCCTCCCAAGTGCTGGGATTACATATGTGCACACCATGCCCAGCCTTAAGTTTTAAATACCTCTTATAGCATGTTGTTATGATTATTTTATCACTGATTATTGTTAACCTCCTACTGAGCCTGATTTGTAAATTGGACTTAACTGTAGCATGTGTATATAGGAAAGAACATTGTAGCCATATGGTTGAGTGTCCTCTTGTGGTTTAGGTATCCACTGAGAGCCTCAGAACATGGCCCCCAGCATAAGGACAGCTGCACCTTTCTGATTGTATTTGTCTAATCAACTCAGACTCTTAACACTTTTCTCAAGAAATTGTTATCATATTCATAACAGTTCAGTTTAAAGGAACTCTTTAAGTGGACTTATAAATACTACAAAACACTATAAAACTTAAGAACTTTATATTAAATAATAAAAATTACCTATGAAATAATTTGTTTTTCCCAAAAAAGTCAATAGAAGGATAGATTTGAAAGTAAAACATTGCAAGAATTTGATGAATACACTTGCAGATATTCCAGTAGCCACAAAAGATTCTGGTTTAAACAGTTAACCAGAACCACCAAGGAAGAGCCTTAGAACTTAAGTTTCCTTGAACAAAACTCTGTAGGTTCTGACTCAGATTTGTCATGCAGCTGCAGGCTCATTATGTCTAAAATTGTCCTCATATAACTCCAATTTATAGGCAATTGTGGGCACTGGTGGCAGCAAAATGGCCAGTTTTGTGAATTTCCTATTTCCTTAGCAGGGATAGGCCACATTAGAATTACTATGCTTGGAAAATGATGTTTATGTTTGGTGAAGGATCCACATCTCCCTTGAAAGATAGTGATTCTGTTATTAGTTTTAAAAATTTACAATGCATTGAGAAGGGCTTCCAAATTTTATCAAAAATTATCCAATACTTGGTGTAGGTTTTGTCACTTCCAGAGAATCAGACAATATTGAAACATTGTAGAAATACAGTGTACTGCTACTAGCTATTGCTTGAATTACAATGGAGTTCAAACTTCAGTGTAAACTCTTGACCAAGTCTTATTATTCAAACGACTTCACTGAAAGATAATAAATACAGAATAAATATAGAACCCTAAAAATTTGTTTGCATTGGATCACTCACAGGTAAATGCACATGTGCAAGGTGTAACCCACACATGTATGTGTGACAGGCAGGAGTGGTTATCTCTTGTGAACTATCTAGGAAGCTTCTGCCAAAACAGAGATAAGAGACCCTCAGTGATACATAAGAAGAGGGAAAAGGAAATGTCCAGGAACTTTCAGGAATATTCACAAGAGGGTTAGTTTTATAATCAAGCACAGAGAATGCATATAGCAGACTGCTGTAGCAGCATCCCTGTCTTAGGAATTTACCCACTCCCTTTCCTTCACTCTTGGAACATACTTCAGCCTATGAAACAACTCACCAAGGTGACAGGGAGGAGCAGAGGAAGGAGAGGGCTGGCAAGACACTTTCTCCCCATCAAGGGCTATCTCATGTAGCACACTCCAGTTAGCAGAGATGGAAAAACATTACCTTCAAGTCATATTACCATTTGTATTTACTGCAAGGACATGGACATCTGAATTCTGACTGGAGGATTTGATCTTAGAATAGCCACAAAAATTACAGGGTCTACCTGAGTTCTCCTGGGGAGAGAAGAACTCATTCTACCCTTAAAGCTTAAAGGAACAAACAGAGTCAAAAATAAAATAGCTTTATATTTCTACCTCATGAGTTCCATGTATTCCAGATGTTGGCTTATAAGCATAAAGTCTTGAAGGAGAGATACAAATCAATACAAGATTTTTCTGCATGATTTTTTGCAATCGTTTATAAAGACAGGCAAAAACTGACTAAATTTGAATCTTCAAACCAAACTATCTGGTAGAAAAGCTTTGCCAAACCAATTTTTGCTATCATATAAATTTCATATCACTGTTTTTTTTTGTTTGTTTGTTTTGTTTTGTCAGTACTGGGGATCAAACTCACAACCTCACACTTGCCAAGCAGGCGCTTAAGCCCCTGAGCCAAACTTCAGGCCCTATTTTTTGAGGCAGGGTTGCACTATGTAGTTCAAAATTTCATACGACTTTTAAGTATGCTTTCTCCTACTAACTTAGGGTTAGGGTGATATGACTAGGACACCTGTTGGGAGGTGCCCTGTTTTTATTCTAGTTGGTTCTGACAGTTTCTGTTTATTTTTGATATTTCAGGACATGAGTGCTTCCTTCTTTGCCATTTTGCTGCAATGCTAAAATGTTGTAAAGAAACTAAAACTATTATGCAGCAAAAAAACTATAGTAAGCTAAGATTAATTTATTATAGAAAAAAAGATTTTTGGTAAGTGTAATGTAGCCTAAGTGTGCAGTCTTTACAATGTCTAGAGTAGTGTGGCAGTGTCCTGGGCCTTCACGTCCAGTCACACAAGGACTCACCCGGAACTACTCAGTCCTGCAGGCTCTATTCTATTCTGCTCTGTTCTGTTCTGTTCTAGACAAGTGCATCATTTTAACTTTCATATCCTATTTTTACTGAAGCTTTTCTTTCTGTAGATATATTTATAGTTGCCCACTGTTGTAGTCAGGGGTTGCAAGGAGAACAGTTACATACAGGACACAAAATTTATAGTACATAGTATAATAGTCACCCAAGAGTTAAATACAATGAAAGTGCAGGAAATCTGTCCACAACGCTAAAGACCTAGAAAATTTAGATGAGGGCCTGGATCCCACGGCAATAACCTGCATGAGCTCAACTGAAAGCCTAGAGACAACGACAATGACCCATGCAAGTCTGTTTCACAGATCTGCACTGGGACGGCCCAAAGGACAGCGCTGGAAGCTAGAAAGTCCATACCAGTGGGGTGAAGGATTTGTGCCAGCAGGCCAACGGTTCTGTACCAGAGCCAAGGAGCAATGCTCAAAATAAGAACCAGGGTTCCCCTGAAAAGTACCACAGCCATTCTCAGTGACAATGAGATCCCGAGCTCTTCCATTGATGAGAACAACCGGGTATATAACAGGAAGCCAGCATGACAAACTTCTCCTGGAGATTAAACAGCACATATCTTCCCTTCTGGAGCCAGAAAGTGATGTTCAAAGTAAGGACCAGAGTTCCCCCAAAGTGAATTGCAGCCATTCTCAGCAACAAGGTCCTGAGCTCCTCCAATGATGATAACAGTCGAGTTCATATTAGGGAAGAAGCTCTACAAGCTTCTCCAGGAGAAGCTTAGGAGAGCTCACAACGCTACTCTTCCTCTCCAGGTCACCTTTTTTTTTTTTTTTTTTTTTTTTTTTTTT
>RJWM01019175.1:0-10481 GCA_004363535.1 Dasyprocta punctata | reverse complement strand
TCCACTACATTCTGTGTATTCAGTGCAGTAACTCACTGTACAACTTTGTACGCATTGAAGAAATCTGATTGCCACCATCCTAGGGTGACTAGAGGCCACTTTAAACCTCTTCCCACACCCCCTGCTATGCTATAGATGCATAAGCATGGGTTACTAAGGCCCAGTAAGCATGGCTGCACCCTGTAACTCCCATCCATCATTTATCTCTGCTATTGATAGCTGCCACTTCCTCCTGCACTTTCTCAAGCCTTATCCTTGGCAGGTAGCCACAACTCCCTTTCACTGAACTCTCCCCATCATGATCCTATAAACTCTCATAGCCTGTAGGAGAGTAACCAGTCTGGTCTAAGTGCCAGGGTGGTCCTTCTCAGGTTTATTCTGAAACAAAGCTGTACTATTGTTCTTGTACCTTTGTTTTTTTCCCTCCCTTTTCCTAACATTCTTGGTGGCCCATGAGGGGAGGAAATTGAGGGGGATACTGTTATCCCCAACCTCTTCCTTTTTTGACCCTGCCCCCTTTCTCTCTTTCTCTCTTTCATCTTTCTTAGAAGCCCCAGGAGGTCCTTCACTCAACCCCAGACTCTTCATTATTCAACCCAGGACTGGTATGATTTACCCCTAAATTCCCGAGGTTCCCAGGAAGTGTAGGTGCATCCCAGATCCCTGGGGGATCCTTCGGGGCCAGGCTCTCTGGAGAAACTAGAGTGGGGACATTTGCCCAATCTCATGGAAAAAACTTCTCTGATGTGGCTGGACCACATCCACAAGAGAATATATCTGGGTCCCAAATCCTGTTGTGTGTGGAGGGGCAACACAAAGCTGGAAGTCTGTACTCCCAGTTTCTCTCTTATGAATTACTACGGGCTCCCAAATTTCTTAAATTCTGGCAGATACTTCTTTGGGTTGCCTTCTAAGAGATCTTTCACCGCTCAGTTTAAAAGGGGACATTCACCCTGAATAGCTTACATTTTATTTTCTCATGGCTTGGCCTAGGTATAAACTAGATCATGGCAGCCAGTGGCTTGAATTTGGCAGGTTTGATTTCCAAATTCTTTGTGATCTTGATAACTACCTGCAGAGAAGCGGCAAGTGGCAGGAGGTCCCTTATACCCCAGCTTTCTTCACTCTCTGCTCGTGTCTCTACCAAAATTGCTCTGCCCTCCCCAGAGATAAGGGCCTATCAAGGATAAATAAACAGACAGAAAGAAGTTATACATATACTACTGGAAGAAATGACAAGGGGGCTCTAAATTATAATAGCATATGCCAATTGGACTTATTTTGCAAAAAGAAGGGCTACAGGCGACAGGAACACCTAAGATTATTGTTCTGGGGAGAGTAAGGCTGATGCAGGGGGAGATAAAACAGACACCTGCAGTGACTAGACAACCTCATGCACAAAAACATTTGTTATGTATTGTAAATTTTTAGACTATAATCACAGGGTTAACTTGTTCTTCTGCTGACTTGGAGATTTGTTGGCAGTTAGCCAAATTTAAAATGTAACAATCTAAGACAAAATGGAAAAAAAAGAAGAGACAGGTTCTTTAAAATCCAAGCAGCCACTGCCAGGTGTATTATAGAAAGATTATAGTAAGACAGAAAAGAGAATATGAAGAAAGCTGTAAGTATAAAGATATATTATCGGTATGAGAGAATTTTGTATGATAAGGTTTTGCCCTACCATGATAGAAAAAGGAGAGCTAGCATCAAAACTAGAAGGCTCAAATATGTTGAGAAAATGTTTGTGAAGGATGCAGTTTATAGGAAGAAATATGTATGTTTGATTATTCCAAGCTTTTCTCTTGTTGGTTTGGCTGAGCCCAAGCTGTTCCTTCTAAAAGTTCCTTGTTGCTCAAAGAAGACTAAGAGGGACTGTGGCCCTGAGTCTCAGATCATCAATTACTCTTCCCAAGGTCCCAACACTTTTCCCTGGTCTCACTAGTGTTTTCTCACAAACACATTAACACTCATTTCTGTAACTGATACGTGAATGACCTTTTTCTGTTTGACTAGCAGGGACACATAGACTGCCTCCATAGGCAGTTCTGACCTGGTTTGTGACATTCGTTATTGCAGATTTCATGGTGTATTAAATATATTTATGCTTCCCAAGTGTACAGGTCTTCAAAGATGAAAAACTGAAAAACATCTTGTAGTGGTGACTCTTGCGCTAAAATTATTTACAGTGGTAGACGTTTAGGCTCAGACATCTGACTTTCCCTGACTTTTATTCCAGCCGCTGGTGATGAAATGTGTATGTCAATCCAGCCAGATGATGCGAGCCTTATACATGTGGTTGTTCTGTATGTGTCATACACGTATTAAAACACTTAGAGGCTGGGAATATAGCTCAGTGGCACAAGCACCTACCTGGCAAATGTGAGATCATGAGTTCGATTCCAGGTACAAAAAACAAAAACAAAACAAAATAAAAAACACTTAGAGATGCTCAAACACTGTGCAGTCCAGGTAATGTCACATAAGATGCATCTGCAGACACATGCATTCTTCTTAGATGGCACTCTTGAAGGGTGACAAATTTAGGTAAAAGTTTTTTCATGTCATTTTATATGATGTCATCATAATTGTTATGCAAAAATATTATGTTGCCCTTGATCTTGTTTTCTTAGTGAAACTTTATAATTGTCATTGGTTAATATTCTGCAGAGATTCAATTTCTAAGACAACCATGATTCATAAGAAAATAACAGTTTCCTGGTCACATTATATATTTCAAGGTGCCTGATATCTAGAGAAGATCATAAGATTAAACCTACTACTCTCACTGCAGTACTGATAGAACTGGTCTCCTGGGTGTTCAACAACTGAGGTTTAGAGATCAGAGTTAAAAAGCTAACTGAGCTAACAGGACAGTCAATATTTTGGCCCTGGACCTCCAAGGGACCTTTTCTATAGGATCCTACAACTTTGGTGAGTCCCGCAACCTCCTGAACAGGGGAATTGTTGGACCCCAGAGGCAGGAGTAAACCACTGTACAGTGTGCTAAAAGGGAGGGTCACCAGAGACAGAAACATCTCTCATGCTTCCATGGGAAGCCACATGATCAAGCAAGACTGTGAGCCATCCTGGCAGCTGACACTGACAAAGGAACTGAGAGGCTCTGCACATGGTTCCAAAAGTAATGCCTGAGGAGCCTGAACTGACCTTGATAGATAGCAGAGGTTAATTTTGATTATCAAGGTCTCATTTTAGCTTTCTCTTGACTACCCAGAAGAGGCATATAACCAGAGATATATAAAAGTAATAGCAATACAGTCAAGACATAAAAGGGGTTTCCAATCACTGACCCCTGTGGACAGTTGCCAGATACACCTGTGGACATATCTAGGAGCCAGATGGTTATACTTACTATTCAAAACCCTTAAAAACAGTGTCTGGCTCCTTCCTCAATTTGTCTTTTCATTCTGGTTCTGGTCACACGTACTTCAATGTCTTGGTAAACTTTGTTTATTCTCACCTAGAGATGGCGAAACTCCCAGGGGTCATACACATGGTATCAAGGATATAGGTGCCCGGGATTCATTGCCCCCATGTAAATTCCACAATGTTTCACACTGCTGGGTGTGTGTAACAATTCCCACAATTCTTCCCTGGTGTCTTGCTCCAGCAATGGCTGAAAATTGGACAGCTTTGTCTTCCTGAAGCATATAAGGACCTGAATGGGAGGGACACTGCAAAGCCATTAAAAGCTTGCACTGATGAGAACAACCCCAAAATTGGGATGCTATTTACTATTGGTGGCGTCATATAAAACATACTCCCTGGCAGTTTACCCCCCGGATGTGACCCTTGAAGGAGTAACTGCTATTCGATATGGAAGACTTAGCCCAACACCTAGCCCATACATTAAATACTATTAGCCAGTCTTTAACATTATTAACAGATGAAATGGACCAAATGGAAAAGGTAGTTTTACAAAATGGCATGGCTTTAGATCTCCTTAAGGCTGCCCAAGGTGGTACATGCACCATGCTTTGTACAGCAGATTGTACTTTTATTCCAGATGATCATGACAATGTAACTGTAGCTGTGCAGGAGATAGTCATGGAGGTCCAGGCAGAAGAGCAAATGTCTCGGGGACCCCTGCAGAGTTCCTGGGATTCATGAAAGCCCACTATCTTATCTTGGGTTCTTCAATCCTTTATAGTGCCTGTTCTCTTCTTATTGCTCACTTGTGTATTCAAAAATTTCTCATTAACAGGATTACAGCCATTTCATAGTCATTTGACAAAGACTATGTCATTATGGTCATCCTTGTTCAGTCTACCACTGCCCCTAATCAGCAGGAAGTAGTTAAGAAAGAGATGTGCTACTCATTTTTCCTATCTAACCATAGAGTCTGGAATGAGGAAATCTGACTGATGTCATCTTATGCTGACTTGAGACCACTCTAAAACTCTTCCTCCACCCCCTGCTATGCTTTTGCACCTGCTAAAGATGTGTAAGTATGGGTTAAGAAGGCCCAGTAAGCAAGGCTGCACGCTGTAACTCCCTTCATTATTCAGCCTCGCTATTGATATCAACTACTGCTGTCTGTACTTTCTCAAGGCTTGTCCTTGGCAGGTAGCCACAGTTCCCTTTCACTGAACTCTCCTCCTCATGACCCTACAAAAGACCTCATAGCCTGTAGGAGAGTAACTGGTCTGGTCTAAGGGCCAGGGCAGTCCCTCTCAGGTTTATTCTGAAATAAATCTGGCCTGTAGAGCTTGTACCTTTGTTTCTTCCACCTTTTCCTAATAAGCATACTTAATGTTTACACAACAGTCAAATTTCCTCACAATGCATTTTGCAAACTGTACCTCCATCATTAAGTAATGTATAACTGTGAATTATCTTAAATTAAGAATGTTATGGGGAATCTCTGTAGTAACTAAAGACAATCTCTAAAAAAAATTGCAACAGGAAATGAGAAAGGGATCAAAACAGCTCCCTATTAAAATGTAAGCTAAATATCAAAGAAATTAAATGAGGGAAAATGAAGGGGAAAAAAACCACTGTAAGACATACAGAACACAAATAGAAAAATGGCAAAACTTACTCCTTTCTTATCAGCAATCACTTTAAGTAAAATGGATTAAACCCTCCAAAGACAGAGGTTTATACCATGGATAAAACACGATACAACTCTATGGTGTCTGTAAGAGACTCACTTTAGATATCAAGCAAAAATATGTAGATTGAAAGTGAAAGTACAAAAAAAAGAATACTCCATGCAAGCAGTAAACAAAAGAGAGGGTATGTTAATTATCACTTTCAATAATAAGTAAAACATCTGGCTGAAGATCCATAAGGACATTGAGAAAATGAAGAACACTGTGAACAATTAGACCCTGCAAAGGTATACAGAACACTTAGCTCAACAACAGTAGAGCAGACCTTTCTCTCAAGTGCGCTGGAATATCCTCTAGGACAGGCCATGTGTTAGGCTACAAAACAAGTCTGAACAAATTTTTAGAAACAAACTAAAAAGGTACCTTTCATAACCAACAGTGGAATAAAGCTTTGTATCAATAGTAGAAGAACAAGTGGAAACTTAACAAACATACAAAGCTTCAGTAATATATTATTAACCAATAAATCAAAAAGAAATCACAGGAGATATTAGAAAGCACTTAGTGAGGAATAGAAACGAACATGCAACATACCCTAACTTATAAAGTGACAACAGTGCTCAGAGGAAAATATATGGGTATAAACACCTGCATTAAAAAAGAAAAAAAATACCAAAGCATTAACACAACATTTTGTGAAACTAGCAAAAGAGAAAACAAACACAAAGCTGACAGAAGTGTCTTAGTCTGTTGTGCCTGCTATAACAAAATATCTCAGACTAGGTATTTTAAAAACAACAGAGGCTTACAGTTCTAGAGGCTGGATGGACCAAAATCAAGCTGCTGGCAGATTCAGCATCTAGTGAGACCTAACATTCTTCATTTCATAGATCATTGTAACCTCACGTGTTGGAAGGCAATAACAAGCTCCCTTATAACTCTTATGAGGATACTAATCTCATTCTAATCATCTCCCAAAGTGCCTACCTCTTAATACTATCAGACTGGGGATTAGGTTTCAAGATAAAGATTGAGGAAGACACCAACATTCAGACTACAGTGAGGAAGAAAGAACAGTGATCAGAACACCAGTGATTAGAACAGATAAAATAGAAAATAGAAAAGCAATAGGACCAACAAACCAAAAGCTGATTCTTTGAAAAGATCAATAAAATTGACTCAACTTTACCTAAAGTGACAAAGAAGAAGATAGAAGACACAAGTAGTAAGTAAATCAGATATAAAAATGAAAGCATTATCATCAAATTTATGAGAAATAAAAAAGATTATAAAAAACAGACATGGTAGCACATGACTATATTCTTAGCTACTCTGGGGGCTGAAGCAGGAGGATCATAAATTTGAGGCTAGCCTTGATAAACTTACTAAAACTCTATCTCAAAATACAGTAAAGAAGCATCTGGTCACATAGATCAGGTTAGAGCATTTGCCTAACATGTATGAAGTCCTGGGCTCAAGCTCCAGTATCACAAAAGAATAAAATAGGAAAGGAGAGGAGAGATTTTAAGACAATACTACGAACAACTGTATGCCTACAGTATTTCAAGGAGCTACACATGTCAGAATAATGTTGAGAAAGAAGTACCAAGTTGGAGGATTCTATTATTCAGCCATAAAAAGTTCTGATACAAGCTTTATAGACAGGTCTTGAAGATATCTAATAAGTGAAATAAGCTAGTTACACAGGACAACTATCCAGGATAGGCAAATTCAGAGATGGAAATTGTATTGAAGGATTAGTGGGACTGGAGGAGGGGGCACTGGGAATCACTACTTATGGTCACAGTTTCTATCTGGAATAATGAAAAATTTGGTGTTAAGATAGTTGCAAACAGTGTGGCTATAATTACTGTCATCAACTTGTACATTGAAAGCGATTAAGGTGGAATATTATATAATATACATCTTATCACAAGTGTTTTATAAAATAAGAAATAAAAACTTATAAAAGTGCTTTACCTGAAGCACGATATGACTGCAAACATTATGACCAGAACATACGCCAACTGAAACAAAGGGATGACTGTCTTAGATGTCTCCTCAAACTCCAGTTGTCGGGAAAGTGATGTAAAGTAGACCACCTGCCCAAAAAAAGTATACTTAGGTAAGTAATTTTCAATCCCCATATTTATCTGTGAGTGTTATGGCTTGTATCTAGACATCCTCCCAAAGCCTCATGCGGTCAGAGGTGGCTGAGTATATAAGGTGTGTGTATGCTGCTGGGATCAAGGATGTGATGCTGAGATTGAATTGTGGTGTGATGGTAGGATTAAAGCTGCTCCACTTTAAGTGTGAGTGCTACATGCCCTAAGGGTGGGTACCCTAAAAACATAAGGGACAGAAAGAGGGTCGCTGTTTGTCACTTGCTGCTTCGCTGCTTCACTGCTTGCTGCTGCCTTCTACTTTATCACCCTCTGCCTGCTGTAAACTGTTTCTTCTCTGTGATGCTCCTCTGCCATGTTCCCCTGCCTCAGAGCCAGCCAACTCTGGATTGAAACCTTTACAAACTGCGAGCCAAATAAACCTTTCCTCCTTTAACTTTGGGGGTTGCATATTTAGTATCAGCAATGAGGAAAGTAACTAAGACAATGAATTATATTTTAGCTTACCGATAGAAACTTTAAAAGTCTGTGAAAGATATAAATGAGTTACAATTTTAGGATCGAGATGGTAAGATTCCCTTCTTCCCACAAAATGTATGTTTTGCTTTCCCAGGTTTCCTTCAAAACTCAAGTTCACTAGGTGTGGCAATGCATGCCAATTACTTGGGAGGCTGAGTCAGAATGACCACAAGTTTGAGGTCAGCCTGAGCAACTACTAAGTTGAGACCCTGTCACGAAAGTGAAAATAAGGGCTGTATGTATAGCTACGGTGCCCTCTGGACTCAACCCTAAAACTGAATTTGTATGAAACTGAAATCTAGTCTTCATTACTTTAAAAATTATGGCTTTTTATAAATTTTATTAGATTGGTATATTCTGCACAAGTATATCTGGAAGGCCTGATCATCAAAAGGTATTTTCAAGTAGAAGTCACACTTTCACCAGGTTTATTTCTAAGTATTAAGAGTTTTTTGGCTCCAGAGTTATTGAACAGCTAACATGTACCTTACAACAATAGCTAGGTGTTTTAATGTGTAACTAACTTGAAAAATGCTGAGCTAGTTATCTTCTTAACACAATTTCACTCAAAGGTATGTTTGTCATTTGATCCCATAAGCTCCAAACAAGTTTTAGGTGGTTCCCAGAAACCAGTGAAGACTTTAACAAAAAGTAAGAATTTCAAGGTAATTTGATTACAAAACCAAACCCAAAATGAAATGAGAATATCAATGTCCATACTAAGCAGACCTAGTTGTTGGATGTAAAATTTATGTTATCCACAGGAACATTCCCAAGGACATGATTTGTGGCATCCTTCTGTGTTAATCTGAGAAAGCTGGATAAAGCACCAAATACAGCAGTGCACTCCAGCCTGGAGTCAAGGACTACTCCAGCAGTCAGGAAGTCCTGCAACCCATCTCCCCAGAGTTCCCACCTCCTCAGCCTCTGGGTCACTCTGACCACCAGGTACCTGTAGGTTCTTCAAGGCCAGCCTCTTCTTAATGTCCTCAAACTGGTTCAAAAAATGGATCACCCACTTCCTGCTCTGCTCGGCGTCTTCCTTGCCCTGTGTCTTCAGGTAGTACAGCAGCCGCAAGGCTTTAGCTTCCAGCATTACCTGACTCTCTCCCGCGGTCTTACCCAAGGTGGTCCCTCCAAAGAAGCCCACCAGGTTGATGACGTGGCTGGCGTGCGTATGGACGGGGAAGCTGACCTTCGTCAGGTCGAGGCTCCTGTCCTGCTGCCAAGAGTACAGGAGCGGGTTGGAGGGCACGCAGAGGCCCTGGTCCCTGGCACACACGTCCGTGTATGGGATCTGGGTTCCATTTTCCTGCACATTCAGAGTCTGCACTGCTTGGTCCAATCTATCGACTTCTGCAAAGGATTCCTGGTCTAGCAGTGAGTTGTCATTGGAGACCACAAGAATGGAAGCAAAGTTGGTTTCCTCGCTCATCCTGGAGGCTGAGAAGCTATAGGTGTCGTTGGTGGAGAAATGTTGCTGCACGAAGCGTCGCTCAGCCTTGGCTGGGCTCCCGATCGGTGTGTAGTTCTCCTCCACGTCCTCTTCCTCGTAGCCCACATACCGGAAGCCGGTGCCCAGCGCGGCAGTGAGCAGCGCGGGTAGAAGCAGGAAAACCCAGGGGTGATCGCCCACAGCTGCACCCAGGTGCGTGAAGGAGCGGGACAGCGGCGCCTCTAGGCAGTCCGTGCGCAGGCGGCGCGGAGCGACCCCAGGCCCTGAAGTCCCCGAGGCCTCTGAGGTTTCCGAGGTCTCTGGTTCCCGCGACATGGGCTCCGAGGCTGTTGCCTCGCTGGAACCGGGCTCCTCCCAGCTAGGCCCAGGCCCAACCTTTGGTGTCCCCTCCTCTGGCTGCCGTTCCTGAAGTGTGGGTTCTGGTTCATGCTCAGGCTCGGGCTCGGGCTCTGCCTCAGGTTCAGTCTCAGGTTCTTCCTGTGGCCTCACCTTGAAGGGGTGAACTTTCATCCTGTGGCAACTCAAGAACCGTACAGGACTAGGCCCTGCACCCCAGCGACGTCTCTTGGGCAAAGGCTAGCATAGAGCACGTGCTCTGACCTCGCCCTGAGATCCCAGGAGCCCCGCCCTCTGCTCAACGGTCCCAGGAGCCCCGCCCCTTCCCCTAAAGATCACCAGCTGTCCAGTCCCTTTGTCCCAACGGTCCCAGGAGCCCCTTCCCCTCCCCCTAAAGGTCACCAGCAGTCCAGTCCCTTTGTCCCAACGGTCCCAGGAGCCCTTCCCCCTTCACTTAAAGGCCCCCCCCCCAATACTGGAGCTGTTCTAGTGTTTGTTGCTGTGCTCCATACTGTAGGTGCTCCCAACTCAGGGAAAACCAGGCAGGCTGTGCGGATCCTCTAGAGGAAGCTTGATGTGCACACTGCTCGTCCATCATCAGTTCAAATGATCGGATCTCACCATCCACAGAGGAAGCCTTGAGTACATGAGGTCTCCTGGTTTTTGTGGCCACTGCATCAGGGTTTCCAGTGAGGGTTAGTAGTTATGTTTAGGGCTAGAGTTGGGAATTAAGGTTTAAGGTTTAGGGTTTAGGGTTTAGGGTTTAGGGTTAGGGATTAGGGGTTAGGGTTAAGGTTAGGGATTAGGGTTAGGGGTTAGGGTTAGGGTTAGGGTTAGAGGGTTAGGGTTAGGGGTTAGGGTTAGGGGTTAGGGTTAGGGTTAGAGTTTAGGGTTAGAGTTAGAGTTAGCGTTAGAGTTAGGTGTTAGGGTTTAGGGTTAGGGTTAGGGTTAGGGTTAGGGGTTAGAGGGTTA
>RJWM01019174.1:0-39582 GCA_004363535.1 Dasyprocta punctata | reverse complement strand
TTCTGTCCTACACATATATACCACTGATAATAAAGTTTAATTCATAAATTAGGCATAGTAGAGATTAATAATAATAGTAAACTAGAAAACAAAGATTAATAACTAATAAAAGAAAAATCATAAAAGTCATTTGAAATGCATGAATTATTTATTTAGGGAATTTTCCATTTAATATTTTTGGACTTCAACTGACCACTGTTAACTGTAACTGTGGAGTGTGAAACTGTAGATAAGGGGGATTTGTGTATGATACTCATAAACTTTGCTTTTCTCTGATTTTTATTTTAAAATGTTTCTGTGATGAAAAAGCATAAAAAAGGTTAATGGGATACAACTTGAAATTGATAGCAGGAGGTCTAGTACATAACACAAAGAAAATAAAAACAAAAGAATAACTATTTAGAAAAAGACAGCACTTTTAGTCACAAAATAAGTGAAACCATAACTTGTATTTGTTTATTAAAATGACTTTATGTACTTTTGTGAACTCAACCATGTTTCATCCTGTAAAATTCTTCAGCCACAGCCAATGCTGTTCTAAATGCATTGTATGTATTAATTATTTAATCCTTTTAATAGTCCCATGCCTCTTCTAGCAAACCTACAACATAATAAGCTTGAATCTCAGCTCTGTCACTTGCTATTAAGGAAAATCTCCTACTCACAATTTTTAAAATAAGATAATATAGGTATAATATGACTCACCTCATGAGATTGTCATGAAAATAACTTGAGGTAACTGTGGAGCTACAGACTACTGCTTGAAACATAGTAAACTCTCAGTGTATATTACCATTACTATTGGCAACGAATAGTTTGTAAACCTTGAGAGAAGAGGCTACAAACCTTTCTAAGGCCAAGAGCCCACAGGATTAGAATTTCATTTTTAGTGGCTTTCAGTTTGAAGAATCAATTCTTTTTTTTCATGTTTGTTTATGATTTAGATTGAAAATGTCCCCCAAAGTCTCGTGTGTTCAGAGGTTGGACTTCTGGAAGGTGGTTGGATCATGGGGCACTGTACTGATGAGTATATCAGTCAGTGATTACTAGAGAAACAGATTTGACACGAGAAACACAAATATGTAAGAACTTACAGGATTGGCTTACGATGGCCGCCTCCAGAGTCAGATGTGGGAGAGTGCAAAAGGTCTGTACGCTGCAGACCCAAAGGATCAGGCGGAATGAAGGCCTGGAGCCCACTGTGCTGTCCCATGTGAGTCTGTTTCAGGGCTGAAGGGTCTACAGTGGGGGCTGAAGAGTCTGCCCTGAGAGCCAGGAAACGACGTCCGAGGTGAAAATGAAGGCTGGGGCTCCTCTGAAGAAGCAGAAGCCAGCCCTCCTGCTTTGTTTTTCCTTTATACCACTCACCTGCCGAGCTGCCCTGGGGTGGAGCTTTTGTCTTCAGTAAATCTCCTCTGCCACACTCAGAACTACGCAGGTCCAATTTAGTGGGGTGCATCTCACTCAGGCCAGTTAACTATCACTGTGAGTTCATAACTGAAGGTGCTGTTAGGAGGCAGTGTCTGATGGGAAGAGGGGGGCAGTTCGGGGGTGACTCTTGGAAGGGTCAGTTCTTGTTCCCAGCTCCTCCTTTTTTCTGTCTCTGCTTCCTGGAGGCCATGAGCTGAGCAGCTTCCCTCTGCCAGGCCCTGCTGCCGAGTCCTTCCTGCCTCAATGTCTCCCACCCTACCACCTGGCACGCATGGGCTGAGTTCTCTGAGACCGTGAGCAAAAGAAACCTTCCCTCTGTTAGGTGTGCCAGGAATTTGGTGTCAGCAACTAAGAAAAATGACTAACATGATATATTAGAAGGTTTTGAAGGATGGTTCAGCTCATCAACGTAATTCTTTCCATGATTCTGGTTATAAATTGTTATGGATTAAAAACTGGTGGTTAACTTAGCACAAACTGAATTAATTCAGCTGATGTTGAGTAAAGATGGCCCATCTGAAGAAAGTTACCAGCATAAATAGAGATGTGGAGAAGAAGAGCAAGGCGTTGTGGGTTTTTTCAAGAGTTGCTGTTCAAGCTGCTGGTTCTGGAGGTGCTGGTCGTGTTGGCTTCCCCAATATGGATTCGGCCATTATCATTGGAGGAGATCGGGACCTCATCAATGAGAGTGGCTGTGGTTCACGTTGTGGAAGCCCTGCTCCTCACATTGTGCATCGCTTCCTGGCTCCGGAGGGGAGGCTGTGTGCTGGAGAAGCTCGTCACGCTGGGCTTCCTGACCTGTGCTCGACTGTTCTTGTCAGAGGAGTGCGTGACCTCATTGCCACTGAGGATGGCTGTGGTGCTCTTCAGGACAGCCCCGCTTCTTATTTTGTGCATGACTTCTCAGCTCCCATGTAGAACCCTCAACCCACTGCACAGCTCCTTCACCCCGCTGGCATAGACTTTCTAGTTCCACGCTGACCTTTGGCCTTCCCGGCACAGAACCGTAAATAGACTGGCGTGAGTCCTTATTGTGGGCTCTTAGATTCCCAGTTGGAACTGTGGGAGGCATTGTCATGCGTTCTGGGTCTCTAGTGGGACTCATGCATGACATTGCTGTGGGATCCAAGCCCTTGGCTAAATATCCTGGGTCTTAGTGTTGTGGACAGATTTTCCTGTACTTCCTTGTGTTTAACTCTGGGTGACTATTATAAAACAGTATTACAAATTCTGTGTCCTTTATGTAGTTGTTCTCTCTGTAACCCCTGGCTGCAACATAAACTGAGCCAAATTCAATGGTTAGGTTCAATGTTGACCTTATGGGGAAATTTGATTCTGTTTGCAACCAGTTTGGCTTGAGGCCAGATCATGGAAAGAATTAAGTTCATAATGTTCATATCAAGAACTCAAAGCTTGGCATGGTGATACACAATTTTAATCCCTGCACTTGGGAGGCTGAGGCAGGAGGATTGATGTGAGTTCAAGGCCAGCCTAAACCGCATAGTGAGACCCTGTCTCAAAAACTAGGTCTGGGGATTTAATTCAGTGGCATTGGTGCCTGCTTGGCAGGTGCAAGGTTGTGAGTTCAATCTCCAGTACCAAAAGAAAAAAAAAAAAGAACTCACTCCATTGGGCTGGGGATATAGCTCAATGGCACAGCACCTACCTGGCAAGTGCAGGGTCTTGAGTTCAATTCCTGGTACCAAAAAACAAAACAAAACATAAAAACCTCACTCCAACATCACTGACATTTTAAAATTAATTGATTTTTGAATAGGAATTCATGCACATGATACAGAACTTAAAAGAAGTAAAAAACACACAGAGAAAATGTATACAGTATTACCAGGTTTTTGTTACATCCCATCCATTGGAGATATTCTATGAATATCTTAAAGTTCTCTATCCCCCTCTATGCACCCACACACCTTCAAATACAGTCATGGATTGCTTAAAATGGAATAAAGGCTATGCTCTGAGAAATGCATTCTTAAGTGGTTGCATTATTTGGTGAGCATTATAGAGTGGATTTGCACGAATTAAGGTGGCTACAATGTTTCTCAGAGTTATAATCAATGTAATTCATCATTGACTGAAACATTGTTATATGGGGATATTACTATTCATTTCGCAAGTACATTCAATAGGAGTCTATGTATTTTTTTACTGAGCTGTATCCAAGCTCCAAGCTTTTGAGAAGTTTCAGTTTAGCAATATTGATTGTTTCCCTTGGAACATTTTCTTGCCAGGTTAGGGTCAGCGATGTTTTTCTATGAACTCTGTCACTAATCGTCTCACCTGGGGTGAGACCCAAAGCGGACCCCAGAGAGGAGTGCATAATCGGGTACAGGGGCTGAAAGTGATTCAGGAGGAGGATCGAGGCTGATGAGTTCCTACTTGGTGTCATATTGTGACTCTAAGAATTTAAAATGTGCTGTTGGAAGATGGCTATGAATTGTTCCTCCCATTTTGCATACGAAGAGTCAAATACAGGAAGATTCTGTGGCTTGCCCAAGGTAGCACAGCTGGAAAGTTGAGGAGGCAGGATTCAAACTTATGTCAGGCTGATACTAAAGTCTCAAGCCCAGTGACTTTAGAGCAATGACAAAGGGGATCACGTCGGAGGCAGACAGAAAGTTGTTTGAAATGTGTTGGAAAGGAAGGGAAACAAAATCAGAAAACCTAACCTTTCCAATATCAAAAAGCAGTATACAACAGGCAAGTCGGCAGCCCATCAGTACCTCTTCAGAGGTGTGGGCTGTGCACCAGGACCCATGTTAAATATTCACAGGGGACAAGTGCGAGGCAAGCACACAGTGATCATGGGGTTTTGCTGGGACGGCAGGAGTTCTATACTCAGTGCTGCTGCTTTAGTCCATTCAGAGATTCCCCACATCTTTGACAAAGTAGAAATCAGTTATCATCATCTGAGCACATTACTAGAAATTTTAATAAATGAAAATTCCTGAATAAAAAACTGAATATCTTCTTCAGTAATGGTGATGGTGTTGCAATGTTCTCAGTTCTGGCCTGAGAACAGACAATGGACTGGGCGATTTAGACAAGATATTTGTTTCCCACGGTTCCAGGGGAAGTGCAAGATGAAAGTGTCAGTGGGTTCTTTTCCAGAGAGACAGGAAAAAGAGAGACACAGACAGACAGAGGGAGAAGGAGTGGGGTGGGGAGAGAGAGAGGTAGACAGAAGACAGAGGGGAGAGAGAGATCTGTTAGTCACTTATTATAAGAATACTAATTCCAAATTCTAAATTCAGGATCTCCCCATGAGTCATCCAATGCTAAACATCCCCTAAGGCCCAGCCTCCTGATAACATCTCACTGGGGTCAGTGTTTCACTGTATGACTTTCCGAGAGTCACAATTACAGTATTCAGTCCATAACACTGACCATAGCAAAATAATGCATTCATGTACGCTTAACATGTTTACTTAGCAGTTGGCCAAGTAAATTCACATAAATTACCTCATTTGAACTTTGGGGTTGTTATATGTGAGTTAGCTATTTTTATTTTCCCTATTTTACAGATGAAGAAGCTGAATTGAGAAGCGTTTGGTGTTTCTCCCAGGGTCACACGGCTAAGTAGCGGCAGTGGAGTGCAAATTTGGGACTTCTAATTCCAAGTGCTGTGTTCTCGCAGCTGCACCAGGAATTAGGTCATTCTACCCTCATATTAACAGCAACAATAACAAAAGAGGCGCAGCAATGGATGTTTATTTAGTGCTGTGCTATGCACCTGTTTCTTTGAAACTATCTCTTGGCGTAGATACCAGTGCTCCCTTGATCTTCCATCCCTGATAAAGCCTTAAACCAGTGGTGGTGAACCTATGCGTGTTTTCTTTGAAGACAAAGATGTTAAAGTATGAGTTGTTTTCTTTCCTAAACTAAAACCCCAGTACTCAGGTTTAGTGCAGTGTTGGCGCTTAGTGATCACTAAGTGGGTTTCGGATGGCAGTTTGGGCACTGATCGCTGAGAGGTTCACCCTCACTACTTACATTTATCAGGGTTAAATAACTTTCCAGGATCACAGCTGGCATACGACAGACCAGTGGTGGCAAGTCTGTGGCATGTGTGCCTCAGTGGGCATGCAGAGCCTTCTCTGGTGGCATGTGGGCCAGGTTACCCCAGCAGCTCAGCATTGGATAATGGTTGTTTTTTTCTAAACTAAAACCTCAGTACTCAGGTTTAATTGCACTGGTGGCACTTTGTGATAAATAAGTAGGTTTGGGGTTGCGGTTTGGGCGCTGGGTCTCTACAAGATTTGCAGTCCCTGTGGTAGGCTGTCTTTGACCCAGGTCTGGCTGACTGTAGAGATTATGTTCTCATTAAGCTATTCTGCTACTGTGGCCTTTAAAATACTCTTTGAAAAATGATATGTAAGATGAAATTATTCTGGTAGACATATTTTTTCAAGATTTTGATCAGAAATGGATTTCTTGCCCTTTAAAAGCGTTAGTGTCCTACAAAGTACTCCATTGAAAGTCCGCTTTCTCAGGCACGCTGATGGAGATGTTTTTTTATGCTCTAAAAGGTCCACTCTATGTGGCTGACTCTAATGAGATTGTATCTTGTTCTGAATGTCTCACAGAAATGGCATTGGGCGGATCATTCCCAATGAAAGCCAAATCAAAGGAGTTATAGCACAGATTTGATGAAAAAAACCAAAAAACCCAAAACAATGGGATGTTGTTCAGTGATACGGGTGGGAACTTTTCATTTCAGAGTTCGTTCTGAACCCAGACATCTGCAAATGTGCTCCATCCTGGCATTCAGTCTGAAGTCAGAGAACTGCATGTGTATCTGACTGAGACTTAACATGGTGGGGAGGCAGGACAGGAGGAAGGGCGATAGAGGTTAGGTCATGCAACGCCGAACTGTCCTTTGGTGAGATTCAGAATTACGCAGAGCATAGAGAGTCAGTGGAAACTTCATTGTTACTGAAGTAGACTATTCAGGTGAATACAACTTTTGAATATGTTCAGAAAAATCATTCTTTAATGCCTGAGCCTATTTGAAATACTTGTTTGGGAAGAATGATCAGATGGACTTCTGAAGATAGTGTTTCACAGCTTTTGCAGGGTTAGAGTCTGATTGCAACCCCCAAAAACAGTTTTTCTGGCAAACACAGGTGCACTCATGTTTTGATTTCCAGGCATGGAGATGGAGTCCATTTGATTCTGCGGAGAATCATAACATCTCCGAGCACACAGGTAGACTTAAGGTGTCATCTACCTCAAATTTCATTGCATGAAAGAGAAAACTGAGGCCCAGTGAGAGTCAGTGACATTCTGGAATCAAACTCAGTATTCTGGGAGAGAATTTCCTGGAGATCTGAAGGACTAATATTCAAAGTGGTGTTTTCAGCTTTGGTTAAGTTTTAGCATAGTCTTTAAGGACAAAATCTGAAATCTGATCTAGATTTTAAATCAGATTCCTTTCTTATTAGCTGTGTGCCCTTTGGAAAGCCTTTTAACTTTCCCAAGTCTCTGTTTCTTCATCTGTAGGATGGGTATAGGATTTTCTTTGTTTTGTTGTATATGGAGACATACACCTATCATGCTAGCACTGTGGAAAGCTGAGGCAGGAAGATCAAAATTTTGAAGCCAGCCCAGGCTACATAGCATATTAGTGAGACCCTGTCTCAAAAAAAGAAAAAAAAATTTAAGGGTTGGATGCTAGAGATGTTGCTTAGTGCAGAGGCCCTGGATTCAATTCCTTGTACTGAAAAAAAAAATTGTTTTTCACTTAACCTAATTATGTCACTGTACCATCAAAGGGTGTAAATTATTTCCTCCTCATACCATTCCTTTGCCTACATACTTTTAATGATGTGTCATCTTTTCTGCAGTCTGTCCACAAAATTATTCAGTCCAGTTTCTGGCAGTAGCCTCGCCCTGTGCACGCAATGCCAGGCTGGCCACCTTTCACTTGTTCTGTACCTACAGTGTGCAGGCACTAGAGCAGCTGAGGGGGTAGACATATTGGTTTCCATCATCAGTGTAGTGAGAGGAAAATCCACAAATGTCCCTACTACTTTGTTATAAGGTTAGAAATAAAAGCAGTTATCTTCAATTTGGGGGAAGGAAGGTGGTCAGAGGTGACTCAGCTGAAACATAGTCTTAAAGAATGAACTGAGGCCCAGCAGACATTTGTCTGAGGAACAGCCTGGATGAAGCAGGGAGGTTGGAAAGGCATGGCACGGAAGATGGCCCTGTGGCTCCCTGGTGTCCCTTCAGGAATGCACATGGAAAGCCCAGAAATGCCTGGAGGATTTGGGTGCTGACCAAAGGAAAACCACTGGGGTCGAGTCATGCTGCTGCTTTGTGAAATCCCACAGGGCACAAAAGGGCAAGAGCTTGACATTTCCAGTGAGTCACACGCAAATGGCTGTATGTATGTTGGCTAAGTTGTCTCCTGCAAGGTATCAAGGACTCTTTCATACCAGATCACGGTGAGAGGTCAGTATGGTTACATCCCCACTGCAGAAACCATTCTAGCCTTGTGCACTGAGATTTTAGGTTTTTCAACTCTCCTTCCTATCGGTCTGAGTGATGAGACATCATCCTTGAAACCACACTCCCTGGCTGTGATGAGAACGGACGCGAGTGTGCCCATGGGACACAGCTTCAAATAGGACCCTGGCTGCCTTGTCCTCAGCAGCTCCTGGCTTGGTGCAGGATAAGTGCTGGTTAAACATCGGGAACCCAACACATCATCTTTGTAGCCTGATGTGGCTTCCTGTTGCTTCCATGGAGATATGGGTACCACCCACATTTTTCAGCTATTTCTTGGCCAGCTTTCCTCTTCCCAGTAGGAAAAAAGAGGGAGGAAAGGTCCATGTACTCCCAGTAGGTCAGATTCTTCTTTCCTGGCTCAGTACAGTTTTCTTATTTGGAAGGAAATATCCCTGCAAATGTCGGCAAGTCAGATGGTCAGATATTTATGGAGACTCTCAAAGCTGGGTGCTGTGATTCAGGGTGGACATAAATGCTGTCTCTGCATCACATTTTAGAATAGTCAGGAAAACAGACGTTAGAGAAGTATAGTCATCACCAAAGTGATGCACGCCTCAAAGCACTGTGCCAGTCACCATGGGAATGTACAACCGAGGAGCTAAGTGCACATGATCCTGGTCAGAAGTCCCGATGTGGCCATTTACACTGAGAGCTGGGTGAGTAGGAGACAATGAGCAGAGTGAGAAGGAACCTTCCAGATAGAAAGAAATGCATACGCACAGACCAAAATTTTCACTGAAGAACCTGAAACACATAAGAAGTGAAAGAAGCTAGAATCATCCTAAAACTAAAGGCTGTATTTCTGCAGAGACTTGCCAGCAGGAGAGCCAGGTCCACGGTGAACAGAAGCTGCTTAGGTGAGGATGGAGAGGAGCACTCCCAGCAGAGCCCGCACAGCGTTACAGTTCCCAGTGAGGAGAAATGTCCTGAGGTTGTAGGGGTCAACAGGACTTACTTTCAAAGACTTCCTACCATTTTTGGAGGGAAAGTTATTAGGGTTAACATGTAGTGAGCACCCACCAGGGCCACAGGGGAAGCTAAGCATTTGGCATACGCATGAAACACTCCTAAATTTGTGAGGTTTGTTTCTATAAGTTTGGGGCCCTGTTTGTCCCCACTGTCCCTCCTTCGCCAACCCCACATCCTCAATACTTGAGGTAGCACTTGGTTAGTAGCAGCCAAATTAATATTTGCAAAAGTTTATATTTATAGAAAAGAAAACTGAGGCTCAGAGATAAAAGATAGACCAAGAGTTACTGATGAAAGTAGGACTCCAATGTGGCTTAGAGATGAGTGTCTTCCAGGCCACCAGTGGGCAGCCTGGCTCTGTCCTAATCTTGCCTTCTCTCTCTCCTGGTGCAGTAGGCTCTTTGGCTCTAGGTATCCTGGCTGCACACATGGCACACAGGTCTGGGATGCCCTAGCATGTGGCGGAAGGACCTGATGGTGCACAGCCTGCTCTGGAGCCTGCATCCTAGGTTCAGGCAGAGGCCCCCCTAAGTGCACCCACACCAAGAGGTGCTTAGGAAGGAGCCTGCTGGCTGACCTGCTACTCAGGCCCAGAGCCCCACAGAACAGGAACTGAGAACTGCGAACTGCAGGCATCTCTCTGCCCCAGGTCATATCCTAGGCTGGATGCCAGTAGAACAGGATCAGCCTCAGATTTCCAGCTTTGGTGTTAAAACCCAAAAGGACTGAGCACCTCACGGGTCACCTGTTGACCCCCATACCCTCAGGACATTTCTCCTTTCTGGAAACTGTAACACTGTGTGGGCTCTGCTGGAAGTGCTCCTTTCTGTCCTCCCCTAAGCAGCTTCTGTTCACTGCGGACTTGGCTCTCCTGCTGGTGAGTCTCTGCAGAAAAACAGCCTCTAGTTTTAGGGTGATTCTATATTCCTTCACTTCATATGTGCTTCAGGTTCTTCAGTAAAAATGCTCTGTGTCAGAAAAATGAATCATTTCGAAAGCCAAAAAAAGAAATGCATGACATGTTCTAGCTCTTAAGAAAATTGCTCAGTATTAACCCTGATCAATGCTTCCCACTTATTCAGCATTCCCACTCTAGATCAGAATACTGGAGATGGAAGTCTGCCAGAGAACATCTCTAGGTTGGGGATGGGACCTGAGCACACCGACATCAGGTCAGTCATGCTTCAAATGGCAGGATCCTTGGGTGGTGGTGGTGCTGCTGAAGCCCAGAGCCCCATTTTTTCCTTCCTCTTTGAGACAACCTCTAGTGTCCTCAACATTGTGAAATTCCAAGTCACAGTTCACCCTGGGAAGCATGCTATTTTCCTCTGGGCCCCTCCACTCTTTGGCTCAATTCAGACCTTCCCATCTGATGACGCCCAAGTCATTTGGCTCATTTCCAGCCATGCAAAAAATATTCTCTCTTGATACTCTCTGCTAATCCCCAGGGTTTACATTCAAAGCAGAAAAGAAGGGAGAGGGCCAAATTCTTTCATCTCCTAGCAGAAAACAAAAGGCAACTGATGTGATTATGTGAAGTGCCAGCAAGGTCCCATAATATGTCATCTTCCATCTTCCTTTTATTAGCAAAGTTCCATGGAGGGGCAGGGGCATCTGTAAGCATTTCAGTTTCCTCTGTGAGCCTCAGAGATAACTGAGCCAGTTGATCAATGATGGCCCTCAGATGGCACGTGGCTTGAAGGGCCCGCATTTGGATGATCCAAGCAGAAAATGCCAAGTGAGGCAGTGCTAGAAGGAGGTGGGTTGTGAGAACTTGGGCTGATGCTTTCTGTACTTGGCAGCGCAGTCAGCCAGGGCAAAGCTGGGGCCACTGCAGCATCTCAGCCAGGAACACAGCTTCTTATCTGGAACACGGCATGGATTCAATAAGGACAGCTTCCCTCCTCCCTCCTCCTCATGCTCCAACTGTCTAAATCAGCAGCAGAAGAATGAAGTTAGCCCTGAACTGTGGTAGGAATTCATTTCGTGAGTCTAAAATGTCTGCTAGCATTTTCCTATAATAAATCAGGACTGTCAGGGAGGTAATTGTAGCTTCTACTCTCTTAAAAAAACAAAAACAAAAACCAAACTAGGCTCCTCATTGGCAACTCAAAAACTTATAAAGCATCAGCAACTCTTTTTTAATTGGTTGGGGTCTTTATCCAACATCACCCTCAGGGTCAGAAAGCCAACAGGGATGCACACAATTAAAATGCAAGCAATATGCTTATAGATTTAGGTTAAAATAGTAAAATAAAAACTGTGCACATTCAAAAATAACCATAAGGCTTAAAAATAGTCATTTGATGACATGATATTTATACTAAAGTGTGTTTAAAACTGTGTGCCTGTAGGCATGGACATGTACATCAATACTTTCCCAGAATATTCACAGTTCATGTATCGTAAGGGAAGAATACTTGGTTAGGTTACAGTATGGCTGTGCTCACAACCCCACCACTTGCTGGACATATGACCTGGGTAGATTTTTAAAAGTAGAGTTCTGTGACATCAAGTCTGGTTCAAAACCTGGCTCTATCAGGGGTTTGATACATAATACAGAATCTATTGTGTTAATGTGCTTGAGTCTATTTTGCCTTTATATAATATAGAGTTCATGCCTATTTAGTAGCTTTAAGCATTAGTGACATTTCAGTCTATGGCAGGTGCTGTAGTCGTCCTCAGTAATGGTAGCTATTGGAGATATCTAATGAGAACAAGAGCTCAAAGTGCTTTGGACACAGTGATACTGTGCACACGAAGGGTTTATCAAGACTGAGATCCTCATTAATACGAATATAACTTGTTGGGGAATGCTCTGAACCTGGAATCAGACAGGAGATGCGCATGCTAGTCTGGGCTCTTCCACTAGGCTTTGGTTAAATGCATATTATCTGTGTTTCTCAGAGCTAGCCCAGCAGAGTGAAAAGGGTGCTCTCCGAGACCAGACACAGACCTACACACTGTCTCCTTTCGTAAGAGAGGCTGAGGTCTCCAACCAGGCATTTAAATTTTCTCAGAAAATTCTCCATGGTTCTTTCTCATGTCTCATTGCTCTGTGATTCCAGGATTATGTTAGAGGATGAAGAGGAAAAATCAGAGGCATATGAAATAATTCTTTGGCTCAGAAAACAGAAACCAGGATAGATATGGAACAGGAAGAAACCATAGGCATAAAACAGAACAGAGTAGACCACTGAGTTCTGAAAATCAGTTTTCAAAGCACCAAGGTGGAGGACAAAGTTCTAATGCTAAGTGTTCAGTTCAATCTCTGTAGAAATAGGCCATGCAGATCTGTAAACTGAGTATGGTCCCTCTTTTGAGCAGTTGTGAGACCTTGGTATGGAATATATATATATAAATATATATATATATATATATATTTTTTTTTTTTTGAGACAAAGTCTCGCTATGTAGCTCAGGTTGGCTTTGAACTCATGGTGATCCTCCTGCCTCAGCCTTGAGAGTGCTGGGATTATAGTCATGTGCTAGCACATTCAGTTGGTTATAATTTTTGATTTTTATCTCTTTAATATTTCTTATCTTATTACCTGTTTGGAGTACAAAATAATTCATTCGCTGTGGGGCATTGGTACATATATGTAAAACATGCTTCCTCACTTGCATGTTTTCCTTAATAGAGTTGTCGGATGGATTGAGACAGCACACATGAAAACCCAGTGGAGTAAAAAAAGTGACCTACTATGTTAATTCCTTCTGGCTTCCAAGCTAAGGAGCAAGGCTATATGGTTAGATCTTTATCTCTTCTCAATTTGAAGCTATGAAAGAGGTTTATGATGTGCATTATTCTGCCTTGATATTGCAAGCCCAGAAAATTTCCCTCTGGTCTCTTAAATGTGAGCTGCGTTGGGTCTTCACTTGTCTTTGCCTTTTCACAGAGCAACTGGCTGAGCAAGGGTCCATCTACTGTGAAAAGGGCCGCTGAATGGACTTGGAAAAGTGACAGCTGTTCTTTCTTCCTTTCAAAGGATCTGAGTGTTTCATGCATTTCCATGGGGCTAACAAGACAAAAGATTTGAATCCAACCCAGTTGGGGAAAGGAAACTCCCTTCACAGAGGCGGCACTTGGTTCCCCCTAGTGGTGCAGTTTGGGAACTCCAGGAGGGAAACCTTTCCCCACTTAGTCCTTAACCCCATCAAGCATTTCATGGGGGGAACAGCTTTTCAGCGGCAGTGGTCATTTGCTAATTGATGTTGAGAAAAAAATAGTCGTGGCCAGGATCAAGGCACTCACATTCCTGGATAAACTGAATTAAAGGTTATTACATTCAGACAGATGCCTGTGAGTACTAATTTGAAAAGGTGTCAAACGTTATTAGAGTAATTGGAAATATAGGGTTGTTAACTCAGGCAACATAGGTCACCAGCCTAAGAAGTAGAAGCTGGCCTTCTTGGATCAGCATATTGAATAAACCTATTCTGAATTTGAAACTGTGGCAACAAACTAGTCTCTAGACAGGAAGAATCTTGGTAGAAGACATTAACTTTGGTGAAGATAAACCAAGGATAGTAGGTTAGGTATTTGATATTGGAAACGGGATTGAGAAGGGAGGGAAGGAGAGAGGGAGGGAGAAAGAGAGAGAGAGAGAGAAAGAGAGAGAGAGAGAGAGAATTTCAAATGGGGGGAAGGCAGAGGATGGGGGCCAGAAGGGAGGGTAAGGTAAGGTGCCCGGAAGAGGAAGAAAGGGACCCCCAGCAGCAGGCAGGTTTGCTCAGGAGGCCCCTAGGAGATGTTAGTTGGTGGTGTTTGACAGAAATGCTATGAGATGTGGGGACTCTCTCTCCCTACAGCCTCAATCCCCATTGCCTTTCTGCCAATCTTTAACTTTTAAAGAAGGGAATAAGAAGAAAGTTAACATAAAGATCCATAGTTTTCACTAATAGAAAACTAGTTCCCAAACTGTGGTGCCACATACCTGTAGTCTCGGCATACTGGGAAGCTGATGAAGGAGGATCACAAGTTCAAGCCCAGTCTGGGCAACTTAGTAACTTAGGAAGACTTTGGGAAAATAAAATAAAATAAAATAATTATTGGGGACATAGCTCATGCTAAAGGCCTTGGACTCAATCCCCAGTATCAAAAACAAACAAAACCAAGTCACCTATCTTTACCAAATTTATGTTGATTATTCAGAACATGTTCTCTAAAGGGCTGACCAATGCTTAGCCCCCCCAGGGAATCCACCCCTCATTCTGATTTTTCATGCCAGGCACTGCACAGGATTTGAGACAGAGTCACTGACTAACGTTAAACTTTACTTGGGGGGTCAGGGAGCTGCATTTGATAAAGGCGGGGGAAGGCAAACCTAAATGTCACAGCAGGAAATTGGGATGCTATAGTTTAAAGACCATATCAGGAAAGAGAGCTCGGCTCCAAGACAGCTGCTCTAGTGTCAGGGCTGACCTGTGACTATGTAGGTGTTTCAAATGCAGAGCGGAGGCCCTCCATGGTGGTAAGGATGACCCAGATAATTGGACATGGTGATAAACCACCAGAAAGCATTTTCCCTCTGCCTGTGGACTTGGCACTGTACTTGGCAATAAGTAATTGACAATCTGTGTTAAGAGAAATTCCTGGGTGGAGCAGAATGTGGGACATGCAAGGAGCTGAACCAACTGGATTAAGAAGTGAATAGTCAGGGAATGGGGCTGGCCAGGAGGTTTGGTGGTAACAGAAAGCAGAATGAGTCTGCTGATTCTGTAGGCCAGGTAAGCATAAAAGTTATTTTCCCAAAGGAGAGAACCTGGAGAGTACTTTCCTAGCGGGTGCCAAGCACACTTCTACTGGGCTTATTCTCCACTCAGCGACAGAGGGAGGTAGAGAGCAAAACATGATGTGAGCTGAGCCCTACAAGAATAACAGGAAGGTGTAAAAAGGCATACATTAAAAAAAAAAAAAGAAAGCGTACATACGTTAAGGTATATATTGACATACTTTGAAAATTTCAGTAACAGGCAGGCTGCTGTAACGAATCATTGGCAAGTAGGAAGCAGAAAGGCCTAACCAGAGGAAGATGAGAAAAAATGGTGAAGAAACGTCGACTGTACATTTTTTAAATGACTTTTTTCTCTGATCTTTTTTTGGCACGTGCTATATGCTGTTATGGAAATAAGGGTCTTGAGTTCAAGGTCTGACATTGCAACCTTTGGGTAAACTGCTTTTCTCTAGACCTCAGAGGCCAAGGGTGAGAACACAAGGTGGGAAGTGTGTGTGTCGAGGAGGAAGCAGAAACCAGGGCAAAATGTACAGCTCCACAGAAAGACACCCTCAGCTCAACAGTGCCCGCCCAGCCTCTCGGCTATGGTCGAGCCCTTTGGCCCTTTGAAAAGTCATTTTGAAAGATGGACACGAATGCGGATGCACATGAAGCCATAGCAACGCTGCGCTTGTGGGGACTATTAGCTCAGGACTCCCGCTCTCAGAGCACCCAGCACTCTCTAAAAGGCTGCTGAAGCCTTAAGGCAAGCATGGCTGGGGCAAGAGAGCATTGTTTTGGGAATGATGTAGTCAGGGAAAAACTGGAATGTATATTCATCCCCCAGAGGATTTCTAGGTATCAGCTGTTGTAGTAGTCAGTTGCTGCGGGGACACAATAGCCGAAACCTACACCTTAAAGCGGGAGAGCTTAAATTCAGCTCACGGCTCAGGGTTTAGTCCATGGTTGGTTCCAGCTCACAAACACCATGGTGGAAGGGAATGGCAGAGGAAGACTGCTCACTTCTAGGCTGCCAGAAAGCAGAGAGAAGGGTGGCGCTGCGTAGGAAACTGTAACCTAGAAAGGTTCCCCCAGAGATGCACACCACCAACCAAAGTCATCAGTGAGTGGACTGACCTGTGATGAGGATCATAGTACCAAGATCCAATCATCTCCCATAAGCCCCACCTCTAAACACGAGACTTTGGGGGACATTCTAGATCTAAACCCTAACAGCTTTCTAATGTGGGCCTGATGTGTGTGCACTCATGTGACACTGACAAATTTTTGATTCAAAACGTCAAACTGCCATATGCATATTTTACCCAGTAATTAACTTTCTTCTTCCTTTACTATTTTCAGCAGGTCCTGTCTTGCAGTTAGCTTGGTTTTATGTATCTGGTCCACTCCCCAGCGTTAGTGTTAATACTAAACAGAGGAATAGGTGCTGACAATGAAAGTTGGGTTTCTGAGTATCTGGTCCTGAAAAATATCCCAAGGACATTGTTGGAAAGAGGAGACCAGCACGAAAGTGACAGACTGCCCGCCTCCCCCATACTCTAGGATTAAAGTCCCTCTTTTGTCAGGTGCTCCCTACTTTGTGGCCACTATGGCATATTTTGAAATATGCCATAGCAATATTTTGAATCTCATACTATCATGAGATTCACATGTAAATCTGAACTCTCTCACTGGAAAATAATGGCACAGCTGTAAGGGAGGCAGGAGAAGAGGGAAGGAGTCGCTTTGGGAACTTGAGCCCTGATAACTGAACACAGGTGAAAATGAGTACAGCCAACATCTTTCAGAATTTAATCTGCTTTTATTTGCCATTTATTATAAAAATTGAACCTTTATTTTTGCACAAAAGATACTTTAAAAACAGTAAAATTTACCAAAATCTACTGGATCTGAGGGACTCAGTAGAAGTTGAAACCTGAGGGCCAGAAATATTGAACACAATCTTACATTTTCTAATAACTTATTACCAGAACCAAAACCAATCAAACAAATACATGACAAAGGTAAAATAATAAACACTATCCTTTCCTGTGAACTAACAAAAGAAAATGCCTACTCAAGACTGGCCCGTTATTCAAGAGCAAAATATTTCAAGAATTTAAAAAATCTCGTTGTACAATGTTAGTATTTACATTGATACACAACATACGTGTACAAACACATCCATTGTAACTCCATTCCCCTTTGTTTTTAAAATTGCACCATCTCTGTTAGAGACAATGTAAAACATGCAGATGGCATTCATAATTGTTTCCTCTGCAATAGTATGCTTATTCAGTTAAATGCAAAATTTGAATATGAAATATAGTTGAGTTGGAGGCTGTCTCAGCTCAGTACTTTGGCTCATACATTTAATGCTTTAGTGTTGACTTAGTTGTTCCTATAAGAAAATTGAAAAAAATAGTACATTACCAGAAGTACCTTAGGAGACAGTTATCACTTGATATAGAAACAAAAAGAATCAAGAGGCCCATTAAATAAGGCCAAAGCATTATAAAAAATAAAAAACAACCCACGGGGGCTCACTATGTAGTTCAGGGTGGCAGTGAACTCACTATGAAGCCTGGGCTGGCCTTGAGCTTGCCGTGATTCTCCTGCCTCAATCTCCCAAGTTCTGGGATTACCAGGTGTTGCACCACCACACCCAGCTAAGATTGAAGCTTTTTAACTGCTTCAGCATTTAACTTCATCTGAAGATAAGAACTAATGATATCCAGGGCGTTGTGCTATTTCACATACATAATATCTTCAGAATATAAAACAGGATGCAAAGTTACTCCTTTTCCCTCCCACCAGTCTTTCTCTTGTTCCCAGGAAGAAACAGATTCTGATGCAAGGTACAGTCAATCAAAACAAACTGAACCTACAGCTGTACTCATGTTTTGGTAGAGATGAAGGATCATAGGATCAGTTCAAAATACTAAAGGGGTGGATAAAGTAGAACTACTCAGGCATAATTATAGTTCTGGCTTCCTCCCAAATAAACATAAGTTCAGGTATCACTGCAAATTTTTTAGCACAAATCCTGTTACTATACAAGCACTGATCAAATTTAGTCGGGTATGTGAGTGTAGAAAGAAAGCAAAATACCTTATGTGGCTAGTACAGTGCTAAGAGAACATACAGACAGAAAGATGATTTTATTGAAAAATACAAGAAAACACTGTCAAGTCCATAGAATGATCATTTTAATGAACCTATCAACATTATGAAATATTTTAAACACATAATATTTATGAAATACTTGAAAAACAAATATTTCACTATGAAATGATAAGGTGATACACATAAATTCCTGCTGCACCCCTATCAGAGTGCTGCTGCAACCCTGACTGGCTGAAGATCTCCTTCATCCTGATTCACATAACACGAATGTTAAGTGATGGTGAACTGCGGTAACATGCAGGGGAAAAAAGACTGAGAGTGAAAAATGAAAATATGGTACCTCTGTTCCACATAGGTTAGGGATGTACCCTGACGTAGGTTAGGGAAAAAACACTACAGCTTTTCATGAACGCCCCAAAACACTTCTGTTTTCAAACTGAGGTTGAGTATTTGGTTTCTTATAAGGGGATGGAATACTTCCTGACTACAAGGAATGGATTTATAAATAATGCTATCCTTATATTAGCCTACAACCTCTTGCAATTTTGGAAAAAATGCTAAAGAGAGCAAACTAATGTTACAGTTTGCATACATGGAACATGTGTGTCTGTGTGTGTGCACACATGGAACATGTGTTTGTGTGTGTGCATGTGCAAGTGAAATGAACCAATGCCACTGCCTGCATAAGCCATAAATTTTGTTTTTAATTCTCTACATTTAGTTTTTGGAAAATACATTCTTGGAATTCAAATGCTAACAAAAGTCTCATGATTATAACTTAGCAAACTTCATTTTTTAAATGTACAACTCTTTTAAATGAATGTGAACACCTGTAAAATAAAGATCTGCTCCAACAGTGTAGTCAACGCAGTATCAACACATTTTCCCACGATAAGACAGTAGTGTCACTGTTCATTGCATCAGGGCTGTGTTGTGTCAAAACCTGCACAAACTCTGGTGCATAGGATCTAAATAACAAAGACGTTGAAAAGCTGCAGCATCCAGAGCAACACAGTTTGCACCAGTAACCGCACCCCAGCGTGTGGGAAGCGCTTACATATTCATTATTCATTCTCCTAGCAAACTGCTCCAGGAATTTTCAAAGGTGATAAGATTTTTTTTTTTTTTTTTTTTGTACCAGGGATCAAACTCACAATCTTGTGCTTGCTGGGCAGGCACTATGCTGCTGAGCTAAATCCCTGGCTCCGTAGGTGGTAAGATTTATCTGCACTTGAACAGAACCAGTGGAGGAGTTCTAGTTTGTTTGGTGAATGGTAGCACATCTGAATTTTGTTTTAAAAATTCTTCCTGTGAAAGAGGGTAGGGTTTCTCATACATACTATGTGTAATTATGTGGGCAAAAACATTTAAACATCTCTCCACACTTTACACTCATGTGGAAAACTTAAGAGAATCCTATCCGACACTGGAATCAGTACACACAACAGTGCTACTGTGAAGCACTAAAATAACTACCAACTCACATTTTAGTAAATGAGAGTAACAAAAGCCTGAATAGAGTCAAAATCTGTTTTGTGAAGTCCTGAAAGAGAGATTCATCACTTATGCCTGGATCCCTGAGAATGTAAATGTCCTGATTAAAGGCAAGTTTTGGTAAGAAGGAAACCTTTACTCTACACCACTCTTTCTTAATTCGGAATACACAAGAATGTGCTAGGCAGTTTTGGGTGTCTATATTCTTTATGGCTAATACTCAAATTTCATTGAATGTGAATAATTCTTTTCTCTGAACTTCAGCCCAAGCAGGTGTGGCAGGTGAGAGAGGCTTACATTTCTTACACTCTCCAGCGAGGACAAAGCTTTTAGAGCTCTCAGTGATAACCAACAGTCTGCTGTGGCACATGTGCCCTGGGTTTGCCGACACTGCTCTAAATGCTTACTTTCCACTTGCTGGAACAAAGCAAGAGAAAACAAACACTGCACAGCACAGTTCCATGTGTCCAGGGCTCTTTACCCATACTGTTTTCCAGTTTTATATAGATGCAGTTAATAGATTACTTCATAGTTATATCCAAAATGAGGTGGTATCATAAGGCCTAGACCCATTAGAGAAAAAACACATTAAAAATGCACATTTCCCAAGAGTGAGTGTGTCAGATTTATTCCTTTAACAATGTGCATGATAATAAAAGGTCAAACACAAAGGTCTTTATGAAGAGGAGCAAAATGTATTCCAGGAGAGTTAAAAGCATGAGATGAATTTCAATTCAATGGATTCATTTCTATGTGAACTCTGAAAGCTCTTCTTAGGTACTGAATAGACACTGAGTGTTTTATATTATAATTATATCTAGAGATCATGCAGAGGGAGGGAAAAAAGCATTTTGTTTTAACAATAAATTTCTACAAAGTATTGTAAAATCAATTCTAAAATCCAAATCTGTCCCTTTTTTTGCCATCACAGGTTTTGTAAGTAATTAAGAATTGTAAGCTGGGTGTGGTGGCACATGCCTGAAATCTCAGACTTGGGAGGCAGAGGCAGAAAGATTCCCATGAGTTTGAGCCAGCCTGAATACATAGTAAGTTCAAAGCCAGTGTGAACTACTTAGTGAGATCCTGTCTCAGAAAAAAAAAAAAAAAAAAAAAAAAAAAAAAAAAAAAAAAAAAAAAAAAAAAAAAAAAAAAAAAAAAAAAAAAAAAAAAAAAAAAAAAAAAAAAAACAAGAAAAGAAGGAAAAAAAGAATTGTATCCATACAATTGCACAGCAGAAGGGGTAGAAGAGGGAGAAAACACAGTCATCCTCTCACAAGGAAACCCCCAAATATTTCAGGGCATAAACCACAGGCCTTTTGTTATCCAAAAGTAATTAGTTGCAGAGTACAAAAATCATTTTGGTGCAGAATGCACACAAACATGACAATCATAAACAGACCAATGCACGTATCATGAGTTAAATCTCAAAGAACTGTGTATGTTCTCTGTACCTTACAAAAATTATTTTCACAGATGTAGAATCCAGGATCGCACAGTACAAAATATTTATGTTTTATATTTTATACAAAAATTCTTAACAAATAAAAAAGGCTTTAATGATAATAGACAAGAAGAAATTTTTGAGAATATACTGATTTTTAGAATGCTCTGAAGATGACAAATCTTAATGACCCTGTTCAGGCAAAGGCCAAAGGCAGGTGGTTTTCTCAGGGCTCCTCACGGCTGTTTACAGAAAAGCAGATTAAGGAAAACTCAAGTAAGGTGGAAAAGGAAGTAAAAATTAAGCCAAAAGGAATTTTGCCAAGCATAATATACCCTGCCTAAAAACATGTAACAACACAAATCATAGACAGTAGTGAGCATACATCAAGGAAATTTAGATTGATGAGTTGTGATCTCTGTGATGAATATCAAAGCAGGAAGTCGGTAAAAGCAAATGTGGAAATAAGTAACAGGGTCTGGAGAGAAAGAAAAAAACCTTATAGTCTTAAGGGTAAAAACTGGAAGGTAAAGATTTAATAATTTCATGCCTCCCAACTCATCCTCAATGTAGACTTCTTATAATATCTCAATAAATTAAAGATCAATTACAAGATTCCAGGTCAGTGTTAACACGTTTACCAATTTAACTTCAGGACAGACCACTGAGTTGCTTTAGTAAGATATTTGGTGGGTCATAATCATCACCCTTTTTTGAGTCTTATAACTTAAAAGATTACTTCTCCTTTAAAGCCGTGGGACATAATTTCAAAAATGCTCGAGATGCAGGTCCCTGATCTTGAGGTCAGCATTTATCTAAGCATGTCTGCAAACGTTCAGTCACAGGGACAGGAAGCGTGCTGAGCAAACTGTCCTCCACAATCAGACAGCTGCGTTTCAGAGCCTGACACCCTTCCAGCTCCGGAGGCAGTGCTTCCAGGTAATTCCCAGTGAGCTCCAGGTGAGTGAGGTTCGACAGCTCACCCACGTGAGGGGACAGTTCAGTCAGGCTGTTTCTCCCCAAAAGCAAACACTGCAGCTTCTTGCACTGAAACAGCCCATCTGGTAGTGTCTCGATCTGCAGAGGAAGAAAAGAAGCTGGTGAAACAGGCTTGATGTACTGTGGTGGGACACGCTGCTTGAGACCCTAGCTACGTTATACTCTAAAAACACACCTGCAGGTTTGCAAGGATATGTAAACAACGGTGATAAACTTGAGGCAGAAAAAAAGATGAGGGGAAACCAAGGAAAAGAGTATCCTAGGGCTACACGATGATACTCCTGTGAGCATCTGATGCATTGCTGTGCATGGGTGGTCGGCTGATTTGGCTCTGGGCATTCAAACAAGCAGTTCTTAATGACACAAACTCATTGTCCTAGGTTTAAAAAACAACAGCAACAACAAAAGCACAGTAACTCAGGAAAATCATCATTAATCTTGAGGCCTGGATCAGAAGCAAATTACTCTCAAGAGTCCTCATAAAGAGTTTACTGTGTATGTAATGAGTTGCATCCTTAAAAACAGGCACAAGTCTTCTTCCTATACTGTTTTTCTTCATATAAATGGAAACTTGATTCTGTTTTTTAAGTCTACAGAAGTACAGACAAAAAGGTATGACACGTACATTTTGATCCCCTCTACATACACTCACTTCCCCAACACAGCTGGCACAGTGGACCTGCGTTAGTGCATCAGAGGATGCAGGCTGAGCCCGATTGTCCTTTCACCCCCATTTCTAACAAAACCACTTCTCATGTATTTAGCCTTCTTCTTGTGCTCTGACATGGTTTCAGTTAAATAATTCATGTCAGAAGGGTAACTTAAATATAATAAATAGCCTGATCTGCTGGACTGCTCCAGGCTCTAGGCGAGTTTCGAGGGAAGTCACAGTGCACATGTTCCACAGGTTCACTGCGGCAAGACCACCAAAGAAGTTGAGTGCACATGCTTCAGTGCATCTCTCCATGGAGGGTGGGTTTGAACCAGGCATTGCTGGATGACACAGCTCACCCATACTACACTTGATCTTTGCCACAGGCTGAGATGCAATCGTGCCTCACCTAAATAAAGTACTCCAGGTATTGGCTTGGGACAAGGGGAACCTATGACGGACGCTGTGGCACAGTACATTGTATAAAGGAAGCAGCTTTGTTACAAATAGGACTGGAAGGCACCTGGGCTCAGCCTGCACCCTTTGATAGGCTGACACTGAGCTACTAGTTGGGGAAGGAGCTCTCAGAACCACCCAGAACTCTTTCCTCAAAAGGACAAGTATTTTATATATAAACTAAAGGATGATCAAACTATTAAAAAATGCTTGTTATTTCAGAAAACCCTCTTCTCCTGTTTCACCAGTACGTACAGTGCTGTATATCTTTTTTTAGTGCTGTATATCTTTGAAAATAAGGTCACTGTTGTTAAAACCAACATTCAACATAGATCATCACATTACACCATGGTACTAGGTACAAGCATAAGAAAAATATATATACACTCATTTCAATTCTCAAGAGAAGATGTATACCTATGTGCATAGGTAGTTAATGTTGAGAGAAATGAGGTAGAGAGCTGAGAGAGACAAGAAATGTAATGCATTTGAAAGCCACCCTTTCTGATCAGAAAACCTGCAGCTCAGAGGTAGGGCCACTGTTGTAATGTGGAAGGAAAAGTCAGGCCTGTGAAGTATGCCCAGGGCTGAGGGTGTGTGGTGGTGCTTAAAGAATGACTTAGACAAATCCACAGGAAACAGGGAAGGCTCAGCTCATATGCATTCAATGAACGTGAGCTAAAAGCTTCTTTGCCAGACTCAAAGCTGGGATAAAATACTGAGCAGGGCAGATAGCCTTTATGAACTTTCATTTAGAGTTGGGGTACAGCTCAGCAGTAGAGCACTTCTCTATCATGTTCAAGGTTCTGGGTTCCAAACAAACAAGCAAACAGGTGGCCATGAATATCTCAGCCTTGCCACTGTTGACACTTGTGTGGGATAATTCTTTCTCCAGGGGGCTATGCTGTACACTGTGGAGTGTTCAGCAGCACCTCTGGCCCTGACACACTCACCAGTGCCACGTTCCTCCTTAGATGGAAAAAAGGAAGATGTTTCAAGGCAAATATCCCCCCCACCTCCCAGTTGAGAAACACTGGTCTAATGGGAAAGAGAAACATTAAACAACAACACAAAGAATGAGCGAGTCTGGAAGGGGTGGTAGGAGGGAGTCTGCCCTATTCCAAGCTAGAAGAAGGAATACACATTCCCTTTCTTTAGTCAACTCTCATTAGCAGCAGTGGCTTAATTGCGTTGATTTCCTACTGGATGATTAGCCTGAAACCACGGCCCTCGCCCTACTGTGTAGTGTCAGTGCTACTGTGCTCCCACCAATTCTCTTTCAAATCTCTAAATCTGTGATTTTAGTGGACTTCTCAGCCCACAGGAGATGATTTCACTCAGCAGTGGAGGGCGTTCTGGGACTGGTCTCAACCTGCCAGGGGCTCCAAAGTCCCTCGACATTGCTTCCGGGAGTGATCAGGGGCTGCGGCTGGTGGGATTTTCTCCCACTGCCAGGGCTTTCTCTGCTTGCCAGTGCCCAGCTAAGATGCAGGCCCTGAACACCACCTCAAATTCAATTTTCAAAAGATGGGTGGGGAACTTTATTAAGAAACTCAAGACTCTTTTCAACTCAGTAATTTTATCATGAGTAAATCCATTTGCAAATAAAAAATTTCCTGGAAGTTTACATGAACACGAAACACATTTGCTTGTCAATAAATTCTATAAAATGTTTCATAACATTAATTTATATTTAATTCATTTAGTGTGCCCTTTTTCTTAGACTGTATGGGGGGACCTCACTTTAGACTCTTCCTCAGTATTAGATTTTATTTTGTTTTTGGTACCGGGGATTGAACTCACAACCTTGCACCTGCCAGGCAGGTGCTTACACCACTGAGCTAAATCCCCGGCCCTACTTTTTGAGACAGGGTCTCAGGATGCTGTTCAGGCTGGCCCTGAACTCACAACGATCCTCCTGCCTCAGCCTCCCAAGTGCAGGGATTAAAGGCGTGCGCCATCATGCCTGGCTTAGATTTCTTTTTTAAATACATGTCGTTTCAGGGCACAGTGACTAAATCCATGGAGTCAATCATTTCAAGAAACAAGGCTGTATATTTCCATTTAAGGAGTGATGTCAAAACAATAATAAAAAGCACTGTCACACAGATGAGCTTCAGAGGGAACTTCCACATTGTTTACTTTATGGCTAGAAGGCTTTTTTGGGGTTCATAAAAGGAATAATGTACAAATGTGGAAGGTGAAAGACTGGGATGTAAACTGGAGTGGTTTATAACATTCAAGAAAATTTACTTAAATCCCATGCCTTGTGCTTCTCCTTCAAAACAGATGCCAACATAATCTACATAACCCAAAGTTCTTTCAGCACTTGGGGAGGGATGGATGCTGTCTCTTCTCTCCCAGCTTCCATACCATCCCCACACATCTGAAAACAGTATGTACTTATTATACATTATGTAAAATATTATGTAACTTTCTCAAGTTTTCCAGACAGGCCACTCATACATTTTTAAGTGGTGAAATTAAACATATAACAACATTTGAGTATAACTTTTTTGTAATGGAGACCTACTGATGAGAAGAATGGAATTTATTCATGAACAATGAAAACTCAATTCCATATAATTTTTATGTGTCATGAAATGTTACCCATTTGATTGTTCTTGGAATCACTTAAAAATGTAGAGACCCTTCTTTCTTGGATCATATAAAAATAGACTGTGGGTGGATCTGAGCCCAAGTCATTAAGCTGCAACCTTTGGATCAGACAATATACAATGTTCATTTGAGATACGCACCTCAGTCTCTTGTTTTAAATCTGTATCCCCACTTTGAAATCATAACCAATTAAACATTTTCATGGAGTTTTGCTTGAATGCCCTCTTCCAATCCATTGTGTGCGTGTTCAGAGCTTCCGACGAAGCTCCTGGTGCAGATTACTTAACATTTTCAAGTCTTACCCTACTCATTGTCCAATGAATCAAACATGAACTGGAGGCAGACTTTCAGCCGCTCCCCATTCTCACCCACCTGGTTAAACATTCTTCTCTCTTATTATATCTGGGCATCCTATTACACTGCCCTGCGTGCCCTCTAGCTTTTTACATTTCCCTAATACAGTGTTCTCAGGATATGCTTCATGGAACACTCCTCCCACGACTTAGGAAAAAGGAGTCTTGCTCAAACATGTTGGCAAATGTGGCACACGATATTTTCCTTTTGGAGAAGCACCTCCAAGTGCTGAGGATTCTAGCAAGGATATGATTAGAAAAGAAATATTTACTTTGTTTGGTGATAGCACCTGTCACCATCCTGTGCGGGGAAACTCTAGAATGACCTATTAGTGAATGAATACCCGTCACCTGGGACTCCCTGCCTTGTGGTTGGTGGGATGCAGAGCTCATTTCCTACCACAGAAACTACCACCACCAGAGACTTATGCCCCCACACCCCTTACAGCTAAAGTGCAGGCATTCAACAACTCTGCTCACCAGGTACTCAGACTGGAGCGTGGAACCAAGGCTGTCACAAATGGCAACTATGAGGAAGGAGGTTTGTTTTTAGTGGGGCAGAGGGTAGAGGGTAGAGGGGGAGGCCTGCAGTAGTTTTCAGAGACAGAACTGGCACCCAGTGCTGGTGTGTTAGTGTGCTTGGTGGTGGGGTACCTTACTGTTTTGCTTTTGTGTTTCACCTTGGCTGTGGTCCTCACTGCTATGTGGCTTATTTGGTGTGTGACTATTCCAAGTTAGACATTGCAGCCTTTTGCTTTTCCTGGTACAGTGAGATGCTCAATGTCCTTTCAATAAAATGTCACATTTAAATATTTATGAATCCAATACGATGTTTTATTTTCTAATTTTCATAAATGTTTTGGTCTCTCTCATAGAATCATAAGAATCCAATGCTACCTTGCAAACAGTTAAATCTCCACATGGAACATGAATCCCTGACTCCTTTTAACAACACTTCCACCAAGTGGCTGGTAATCTACGTCTCATGAGTTTTGGTAGTAACACAATCCCCTCTCCCTCCTCAAATACTCTTGCCATTGTTTAGCAGCTAGTATGGACATGATCAGAAACCTTTCCCTGGCTGTTCTAGTTCTAACACTATGGCTAACCCCAAAAAGCATTGCTCTTCATGTAAATCTTCCAAATACTTGAGCACAATATAGTAGACTAGTCTTACTCCCATCCCCCTTCAACACCCCTGTCATTAGGTGGGAGTATTCCGTCAGAGAGCAACTTTTCATCTCCCTGGGGGCTGCCTTCTACGTGGATGCCAGTGAATTTCTTCATCTCTTAAATGAGTCCTCACAGGGCTTCTTTTGATTCTAGGTTCTGAGGTGAGCGTTTCTCATCCACTCAAAGGTTCTTCATTTTGGCTCTGAGGATGCTTAGTAACTGTCTCTTCTCAGGTTTCTGAGACAGGCCACTCAAAGATACTGTTATGCTTTGCCCACAGAGTACCTTTGGCCTGACACTTTCTGTGTGCTCTGTACTATCCTCCCCTATCCACGACAGAACTTATTCAATAAAGGCTATGTCTGATATTCTCCCTTCAGTTTCTCAGCCAAGACCAAAAACTTGGTATCAAAAGTACTGATGTTCTTAATGTTTTATTAAATTAACCTAGCAAAAGCATTAACCTGCTCATATATTTAAATAATGTGTGGCCAGTTAACAATTTAACCAGTAGGGTCTTTCAAAAATTATGCACTATAACAACGTAGCAGAATTAATGCTTCTCAAAATAATTATTTATGTCTTTTTACTACCAATCTAACAATGGAAAAAATGTGACCAAATATTAATATTTATCAACTGCATAATTAAGCAGCACTAATGATAAGCTTCTAGTTTTGAGGTCTTCAGAGACTGGTCATCAGACCAACATCATTGGCTTGGCCAGGAGATTTTTCAGAAATGCAAATTCTTACATACCACCCCAACTCAATCAGAAACCTGGAGGGGGTTCGGCAATCTGTGTTTTAGCTCTTAAGGTAACTGAGACGTACGCTAACAGTCTAGATTAATCCTAATATAGGTTTAAAACTTCATAAGCTGAAGATTTCTCACATATCTTAGAACAGACTCTCTCCTTTTACATATGAGCAAAGACTCAAATTTCTAAAGAAAAAAAACATGAATTTTTTTCTCATTTTCAAATTTTTTGGCATTTCTCTCACACCCATAGTTTTCAACAATAATGTCTAATGATTATGTTCACTAGCCAACACCACACTCCCATAGCTATGTTTAGTACGAAATGTGAATTACAAAAAGTCTAGAAGATAATACATTTTTGGGTGGGGTAGGAGAAAATAGCAGTACCCACTTTGCAAGTAGAGGAAGGTCAGTTTCCTGTCTTGGCCAATCTGATTCCTTTTTCCCCTTGGAAATAATCCTCACTCTCTTGTCCTTCAGACTTAGCACAAGTTTTCTTCTTTTTCCTTCCCCTTCCCATTTTAACCTACAAAACTACTCATTTATTTTGTTTTTTTTTTCTTGTTTCAGTGAAGTTACATTTTCCTTACTTGGTTTACTGTTGCAAATTATGGTTCATTTTTAAACACGAATGCTGGAAAAGGCTTCTAAGAAGCCCTAGTGTTACATTATAGAGCCAGGCCTTTCATTTCGAATTGCGTTTCTAGATATCCACGCAGATGTCAAGTCTCCTTTTTTAACTACATCGCAAAAAGGATTTATGAATAATTCATAATCTCGGTATTTTTAAACAAAAAGTTATTCTTTTATGGCGGATTTAAGAGGCTGCAGAGTTTTACCAAGCTTTATAAGCACTTAAGAACTTTCCAAAACAAAAAGAAAGCTCTACCATAATTCGTTAATTCACTTAAAATACTTTAACTGTGATGTTCATGTAGAAATGGAGAAAGGGGTTATAGAGAACTAACATTTGCTGAGCAACTATTATGTGCCTAAAACTATGCCAATACTTAAATACTTTTTTCAAGCACAGCAGACTCAAAAGAGTAGCAAGCATGGATTTACTCACATTGTTGTTGGTCAGGGCGAAGTACTGCAAATTGCTCAGATACTGGATTTCTTCTGGAATGAAGGTCAGGTGGTTATAGCTTAGATCCAAATAATGTAGTTTGGTGCATAGAAAAAGCTGCAAGGGCAGATTCTCAATATTATTATGATCCAGAAAGAGTTGCTCTAGGTTAGATAATGCCCCGATCTGGGCAGGAATATAAGCAATGTTATTGTGCCATAACTTTAAGCAGGAAAGATTCTGAAGATGCTGAAAGCTAATGATCTCTTCTACAGTTTTCAGGTTATTTTCCTTCAGATCTAACTCATGCAAATTGTTCAGGCTGAAAATGGAGTGTGGAATGCGTTCCAGGTCACAGCTGATCAGTTCCAGGCTTTTCAGATTGACCATCTTTTTCAAGTTGTTCAGCACAACTAGTTTGCTACCCTCATTATCAAGGGACAATTTCTGCAGTGAAGGGAGGAGGTCAGTAACAACCTGGGGGATCCGGGACAGGTTGCTCTTCAGGTAGAGGGTCCTCAGATTTTTTAAATCCTGGAAGGCCTCCAACTGCATGGTACTCAACTGATCAGGGAGAACACAGCCTGACAGATAAAGTTCCTTGAGATTTTTTAGGCGAAATACCCAGCGTGGAATTTTCCCCATTTCAGTGAATTTCAGGCGGAGGATTTTTAAATTTTCCTCTAGGAAGGCCAGTGCAGGATGGTCAACCACTAGAGACGAGTGGTACACATGAAGCTCCTTGAGATTGACCAGCTGCGAGACTGCAGAGGGCAGCTTCACCTCAGGGATAAGTTCTAGGCTGAGCACTTCCATTTCTGTTAACTCGAAGACGTTGTCGGGAAGACCACTGAGCATAAAAAGATGCAGCTCTACCTTGTCCTGGGCATTTTTCACAAGCTTACTTTTCAGTTTCTCAACTGTCCACTCATTGTTGAGGTTGATCTGTTTCAGTTTGTTCTCACTGACCTCTGACAGGAATATGGAGAAGCGTTTGGAATAAAGAGGATCGTATTGATCAGCCAGATGAAGGATGAAGGCAAAATCATTTTTGACATCTGGGATATCACTGTAGTTGCTTTTTTCTCTTAGTGCTTCAAAGGAATATTGCTTCAGGGAACTCCTCAGCATCCACCACAAGCTGTAGGAGGAGGTGAGACCGTAAAGGATTACCAAAATGACATAAAATGAAGCCAGGACCTTAAATATTTCTGCCAAGGAGTAGACACACTGGTAGCGTTTATATCCTGTAAAAGCCTGCACATCAACTGAACAGTCAATTTCAAGAGTGATGTAAGTTAAAAAATATGGAACATAAGTTATGATGAAGACAAACAAAATGACTTTGACTATAATCTGCTTCAGATATACCCGATAAATTATGTCCTTCTGTTCCACATGCATGCGGAATCTTTTCACTTTTTCAAAGATGGCTTTGGCCTGTTCGCCCTCCTTTTTGTCCAGGACACTGGAAGTTGGGCTTTCTATACCAGCTGACTCCAGGCCCGGCTGTGGGTAGGGCAATGACTGCTTGTTGGAATCAATGTCAGCTGAACACCCTGAGGTTGAAAGCAAAGTCTTGGACTTGGAGAGTTTCAGGGGCCTCACTGACTGCTCGGCCACTGTTTCTGACAGGGCCCGGGTGGTCCATGGAGAATCAAAGCACTTGTGAAGGATGGCCACAAAGTGCTCCAGCCTGGAACTGGTACTGGGGTAGTGAAGCCAAAAGTTGCTGCAGGCTGCAAAGATAAGAGTGTGCAAGAGCACCAGGTAGGGGAAAAACTTTGCAAACCAATGGAGCTGCTTCTCATAACAGACAGCATCAATGTAGGAGTACTGCTGCCGGTGGAGATCATTCTGGATTCGGAGGGGAAGAGGAAGTGGCATCTCAGAATTAGAGGATGTGTTCATGCTGGCTTTCAGGATGTCCCAAGGCACGGCACAGTGATTGTCGAATTCCACTTTGCATGGAAGACAGCACAGAACCCTGCTCTGTGTAAGCTGGAGAGCTCCAGCCAGCACGGCCACCAGCAGCATGATGAGAGTGATGTAATACCAGAAGACGTCCCACCATGGTTTTAAGATGTGATAAGATGACTGGGCATCTGCTAAACATTTTAGCTCTGTTAGTGTAATCATGACTTTCCTTTGTATGAGTACAGAAACTGCAGGAGGAAAATAAAAGACATACTAATGAAATAAGTACTCAAATTATGCATTAACTCTAATCCTTGTACGTAACATGTTACCTAGGTAGGATTTAGTTCAAGAGTAAAACACATGAGGCGGGTCTGATCAAGAGCACGTAAGTCTTGTGTTTCATTTAAAACTGCAGCCCACCCCAACTCTGCACTGTAAAGTTCCTTAAATGGGACCATTTCATAAGAGAGTGGCTCTATTAAGGGATTTGGGGTAGCCCTTGAGGTAATTATTTACTTACCTCCCAGACCTCAACTCCAGTTTGGGTTATTAAAAATTTTCTTCAGTTGCCTTTGCAAGAATTTGTTTTTATACTACTAGTTTGTCCATTTCATACCCCTAAAAGGTCTGAATAAATTTCTTTCCACATCCTGCCCTGCGAATCCATCAAGAATTATGGAGCCTAAGTGTTATTTCAGTCACCATAAGGAGTATCTTGTGAGCAAGCTGAGCTTTAGAAAACTATCCTTCGGGCTTAGAGGAATCTACCCATTCCTTCCCAAAGCAAACTGTCACTGAATGAGTTATCTCCTTTCCTCTCTAAGCTCTGGTTTTATAATTTAAGTACACAAACACAGGGGATATATGAGATAAATAGTTCTGGACTTAAGATGCCAAAATACCATAAACACAATGCAAGGTTGGGGGGGGGTGGCGTAGCAGAAACATTACTGGATTAAAAAATGTAAAAAAAAAGTCTATGGATTTTAATTAACACGAACAATTTCAGTCAATCATATGACAGCTCTTATGCCAAAACAGTGATTTGTAACCTTTGGCCACATTGACAGTGAAGCAGAGAAAAGGTGAGGCTTCTGCGTCTGCCTGGAGCCCTAATGCTCAGTAACAGGTTAAAGATGAAATAGGCAACAAAATAATCAGGAGCTATAACCTAAAACCATTCCCTAGAGAGGAAATAGGGAACTGATAATCAGTTGAGATAAAATTGACTAGTAGAAATTGAGAATTTATCTTTACATTTTTGTGCAAATACCTTGTGGATAAAAGAATAAACGGCTTTGTTTCAGAGGCAGAGCTAGGTGAATAGAAGACTTAGAAAGTCATATTTTGATCCAGTCTGTTGCTGGAACATCACAGAAATGGTAGATCTTTGAAATAATTTAGCTTCCATCCCCAGTTGGGTCTACATGGATAAAATGACCATCCCTCAAGGAGGTTGCAAAGGAATTTCCTGTAATGGATAAAGAGAGTGCACCAGATAATTTTAAAGGGCTTTTCCAGCTCTGAATTTTATTTGTCCTCTATGGGTTCCTGAGAGCTGAATTCATTTAAGATATGCAACTGAAATTGCAAAAGAATAAAAACAAACATCTCACATGATGATAAAGAAATGTGACAGAGAACAGAGATTTATACCACCAGGAATACAAGCCAGCATTGACCAAAATTAGTTATACTTACTATAATGGAAAAAATGAGTCAAATGTATCACTATGCTTCAATCGGGAGGTCTACACCTTTTAAAGTTTCTTAGACACACCATCTCTGAGTTTGTCTTCATTCTATGAGAAAACATAAGTATATTGAAAGACATGGACTCATTCAAATAAAAAATTGGAGACACTCTTTCCAAAGACCTTCTCCATCGGCAGACATGACATGGCCAATTGATTTCCATAAGCCACTTTCTTTTCACAGAGGAGCCCATTTAGGCAAAGCTACACTTCAGGACACCACCCATACTTATCAGATCATACTCCCTGAACTTTGTTTAAATCACAGAGAAGTTTCTACAGAAATTTAGGTGCAACATATTTTAAAATTCTGTATCTATAACACTTAACTTTCTCCAAGTAAATTACATATGCTAATGTCTCTCACTGAATCTCATACACAGTTGGTCTTATTTGCATTTATCAGATGGCTTGTCAAACCATGTAATTTCTGTTCCCTGAATTAAAACTGTACATCTATGCAAATAAGAAGTCTCAATGCTCCAAAAATGTAGCCTACCAATTTCATTAAAAAAAGATGTAACACTTTTCTACACATGGCTAAGACATATGGCTAAAATTTTCCTGAATTTATTAGTTATTAAATATAGCTAGCTGAGGTGCACACCTGTAGTCCCAGCACTCAGGAGACTTAGGCAGGAGAATCGCTGTAAGTTCAAGGCCAGCCTGGGCTACACAGTGAGTTCAAAGCCAGCCTGAACTACATAGTGAGACCCTGTTCCCAAATCAAGCACGCAAGCAAGCAAACAAGCCAGCCAGCCAGCCAGTTAGGCATGGGGAGCACATACTTGTATTCCTACTACTCTGGGAGGCTGAAGTGGAGGATCGCAAGTTTCAGCCCAACCTGAGCAATTTAGCATTTCAGTGAGACTCGGACTCAAAATAAAAACGAGGAAGGCCTGGGATGCAGCTCTGTGGTAGATGTCCCCTGGGTTTAATCTCTAATACTAAAAAAACAAAAAAATTATCTATATATCTAGTCATAAAGTTTATAGATTAATAAAGGCTATTACTGAATAATTAAAGCACTAAATTAAATACATAAGTTTGAGTTGTCAGAAAATTCTGCCATGATAGAATTTTTAAAAATTGAGTGGGAAAACTGTATTTTTTAGTGCTATGAGACCTCAAACGTTTTACACATCCTTCTATAATACTGTGCCTATCATGTGCCTAGAAAGGATTTACTGCATAATACCAGAATGCTATTCAGCCATGGTACTCTTATAGAACAGTTTTCTTTAAATATTACAAAGAAATGTTCTACTTTTTTTTCTACTTTAAAAAAAATTTTAGAGAGAAAAAATAAAATTTTGAAACAAGATAACAGAGTAACAATGATTAATACATTGTACATTGCTATCTTTAAATTACTCAGAGTACAAAATATAGGCATTTAATTGTCCAAATATTAGCATAAATCTTTCTTTCAATGAATTAAAAGAATTTAGTAGTATAACTATCTTAACTATCATATATACATGGCTTTTCCCTTTCTTCTTTTCTCCTTTCCCCCATCCCAGTTTCTCTTTCCTTTTAAATAGTTTTTTCTCATTTCACAATATCTGTTGTACATTTTGGATCTTATTTACTCTTTCAACTTCTCACACTAGGGAGACAATATGATGTTTACACGTGAGTCTGACTTATTTCATTTATGAGTATGGTCTTGAGTTGCATCAATTTACTTATCAAAGTCTCCAGTTTATCCTTCTTTATGGCTTAGTATTCCACTGTATAAAAAGATCAGATCTTTTTTATCCATTCCTTGGTTGATGGGATGCTATACTTTTTGACACTGTCTCTATGAAAAAAAAAAAAAAGACACATCAACCCCAACTGACGGCAGTATTCTAAAATAATCACAACGAGAAATGACTACGAACTCATCAGCAGGATCATAAATGAACTGAGGATTGTCATAATTACTCTAAGTTGAAAACTGTAAAGAATTTTTCCTGTTTTCCTTTTCAAAAACTATAAACTTGGTTGGGTGTGGTGGCGTGTACCTTTAATTCCAGGACTCAGGGAGGCTGAGTCATTTCTGGGCAACTTGGCTAAACTCTGCCTCAAAATGAAGGAAAGAAAGAAAGAAAGGAAGAAAGGAAGAAAGAGAAAGAAAGAAAGAAAGAAAGAAAAAAAGAAAGAAAGAAAGAAAGAAAGAAGAGAAGAGAAAGAGGGGAGGGGAGGGGAAGAGAAAGAAGAGAGGGAGAGATGAAGAAAAACTGGGATGGAAGGAAGAAAGGCAGGCAGGTTGGCCACCGGGCCAAACTGGGTTTAATCCCCCAATACCACAAAACAAACAAAACGAGAAAACTATAAACTATCCTCTATTCATCTAATTCAAATTTCTTTTGATGGGTTCTTTGTCAAAAAGAGCAAATAAAAATCTATTATTAATAATCTAATATCTGCTTCCTTACTTTCTTAAGAGCATTTCACTTATATTCATTTCACAAGCCATTGAAATAAATGGTACTTCTTTTCACATATTAAAAACATGGAAAATAAAAATAGTCCAAAGAATTAACCTTGCTCAAGGTAACAAAGTTGGCAAGAAATAGAAGTACAACTGGAACCTAAGAACTCAAATCCTGAGCCTTGTCCACACCAGACCACAAGGCCCCTCCAGACCCAATTAACTAATACCACAATCTCAGTTTTCTCAAAAGTTGGAGAAAAAGCTATTTAACTTTGTCCTTCAACATTATAACTGAGTTTATTATACTCCTGAAAAATAAGGATGCAAATTAGTTTTCTGCAAAATCTCCAGCTGCATGGCTACATACCACGTAATCTACTTTCTTAGCTAAATATTTTTCTACTACATATTTTCTACTGAATTATCTAAGACTTAATATTTAAATGCATAGCATCTGGATTTAAGGATACATAAAAAGTTTCAAGCATTCCTGTATGTCAAATACCACTAATTTTTCTAATTGAAGGGCTTAACTGGAGTTAGAGTCATTGTGCAATGTAATGCTCTTTGTGTGTGCCCCACACCTTTTCCAGAACATATGTTAGCAAACAATGAGGATTCGATCCAAATAAGATCCTTATTTCTAATATACACATGTGTTCAATCAGTTCAAAGAAATGATGTTAAGGGTAAATTAATTTTATGATCCTAATCCCATTCTTTCAACCTTTAAATCTCACTAAAAAGTCATAAAAGTTTTTCAAAACACATGAATTTATCTGACAATCTCATCCCAAAGTCTTTAAGAATGGAACAACATCATCAAGGCAGGCATCTTTATTTCTCAGTAGTCTTTCTTTTACTTTTAATGCATTTCCAAAATAACCAGTGAAAGAAAAAAAATGATGATCAGATGATACTTAGAGTCATTATATGCAGAGAGGTGGATACTACTTCCAAGACCTGTCTCAGATTTCAGGCAAAAAGTCAGGGTTCTCTACCTGACTCTTCTAAAAACTGATTTAAAAATCATCTTACATGCCTCAAAAATGTTTAGTACTACTTCCCATCAATATGTTTCTTGGGTCTTGCCTAAATCTGAGATTTAAATTTACCTCTTGGAGTTCTTTCTCTAGGAAATGATGAATGAGTATTTCTGATTAATTTACCCCTCTTTTTTATGCTAAATAATCCCTATCCTCTTCAGGAATCTGAGGACAAGCATTGACATTTCTTGTACTTAGGTGACCATTGGCAAGGCCACACTTGATACATCACTTTCCTTATGTCCCTTACCAATTCTTTCGCACCATACCAGTACGGAGACTTTCCGGCAACGAACAATCCTTCCAAACATAGTTGCAGTTTTGAGACCAAGAAAGGAAACTAAAATTTAGCTTCCACAGTATCTCTGTAACATCGATGTCCATAAAAGTCACCAACAGCTTAGTAGAACACAGAGATAGATCCCACAATCAGAGTTTCTGATTTATTAGGTCTCTGTATTTCTGACAAATGCCTAATGTTGATGCTACCGATCCAGGGACCAGCTGTGGAGAAACACAAGTCTAAAATTTCAGTTCTCAATCTTGGTTGCCTTCATACTGGAACCACTTTTATAAGAAGCCCAATCACTTCCACAGAACAGTTCAAGTGTTCTAGGTGAGGACCAGAAATATCCCTGGAAGAAGAAACCTCACATGATAAATTGCCAATAACTATCTGCAAAAGGGTCCAACCTTTAAGTCTTCTTGGAAGTTGCAGCAGATGGCTAGGATGCTCTGTCTCCTGCACAGACAGAGTCACAGCTGCCGCCTCTATCTGAGCCCTTCAGAGACTCAGGGATGCAAGGAAATGAGTGTTTAAGCAACAGAGATGAACTGGAGGAGGAGAGATCAGAAACACAGAGCCAGCTGAAAGTCTATTTCAATCATGGGAGTGAGAAATAAGACAAGTAGATTTTATAATATGTTTCAAAAGAGAAAAGATGATATAGCTACTTTGTTTTGAATCTTGAATGACCTCCTAAGGTTTATTTGTTGGCCCCTAGTCTGTGGAACTGCTAGGCTGTGGAACTCCTAAGTTTGGCCCCTAGTCTGTGGAACTGCTGAGAGATGGTAGAACTTTAAGAGTTAGGGTCTAGAGGAAGAATTTATTGCAGGGATGGCCTTTGAGAAGATACTGGGACTGGGTCCCTTCCTTTTTCTGTCATTTCCTGGCCACTATAAGTTTAGCTTCCTTAGTCAAGGCTCCTGCCACAATGTGCAGTCTCACTGCAAGACCTGAAAAACTGGGGCCAACTGACAATGAACCGAAACCTCTAAAACCATAAGCAAAAATGTATCTTTCCTTTTTAAATGTAACTATCTCAGGTGCCTTATCATAGTAATAAAAAGCTAAGTTACTGTGAATTAAAATTCAATCACACCTAGCAACATGGATAGAGGTTCTTGGAGAAGTGGGAGATAGATTTAGAACTTACTCCTATGCTCTTATTGTAGTCTCACTGTTTCAAGTACACAGTGTATAACGAATGTACAATAAAATAAGTGTATAAAAATGCAAAATGCAGGGAAAAATCTTTTTGAAGTTTATGCAGGGTTATTCAAAATACTAGCGCTTTTGAGGTGGTCTTAGGAGGCATGTGCTAGAACTCAGCATCATATAAGGAGGGATTCTGGCATATTTCACTACATATTCCAAACCCTGATGGTTTTTTAAAAATTAAGGTTTTATTTCTCAAGATCCTATGGGAAGTTTTCCTACTTTGTGGTACTGGCTAGCAGGATAATGACTGGGAGGTCCAAATGTCCTCATTCAGCATGTTGGCAGTTGCCCACTGTTGGCCAATAACCTCTTCGTAAGGAGATTCCATGTGGCACTGTGCGTGTCTTAAAGAGCATGGTTGATTCTAAGACAGTGCATTATATACACATACGTCAAAGCCACAGATCTTTCAAGTCATAGCATTTGAAGCCACAAACAGATACACCTTACCAAATCTTTTAATCAACGGAGTCACAAGACCAACCCAGATTCTAGGGGGAAAGCGGCAGACTGTATCTTTCAGTGGCAAGAATGACCAAAAACTTGCAGCCATATTTATTCCATCACAGCCTATCTTCTGTCCATAACTGATTTATGTTCCTCCTGTATACAATCCTACTAACCCTCTCCCAAAAGTTTCACCCCACCAGGGCATCCAGTTCAGGTGCAAATTCCACGACTGTGCCATCTGAATTAAATCCAAAATAGGACAATGCCCCTGATATTCTTAAAAGCCCTTTCTTCCATCTAGCTGTGAGGATCTAGGAGGAACAGCCTTAATTTTTTTTGAAGTTTTAATACAAGGTCTTACAGCTGTGCCTTTGCCTTTTATTTTTACCTTGAGACTATGTTGTACTGGCAGTAGTGCCCTGGATTTGATCTTTGGACATGAGACTGTTTCTTTCTTTGAGTACCTTTTGTTGTGTGGAAGAGCTGGAAATGAGAAATAGTTTTATTTACAATCCTAGAAAATTCTGGATTAGAAATATTTCCTCTAAAATCCAAGTAAAGTTTGAACAGTTTCTTCTTAATTCACTTTTTATAATACTATGGTCATAGAGGGTTTAAAAAATGAACCAGTTTCTGTGTCCAATATTCTGCCAAAAAAAATCTTAGATCTACACGTTCATAAGTTTTTCTATGCTACTGGCTACATGTTTCTGTTTTATGTTGCATGTATGTAATGTAGTTCTGTTACATGTATACCTGCATGTTAGCTGTTATACCTATTTCTATGTTACATGTTACTGTAGGTGATACTTTTGCAAATTTTCTGTCAATATTAAAAGAAGGGTACCATTTTACACCTTCCAGTTGCAATTTCCTCACTGACCTTTAGTCATCATTAATAGTATTCTTACTCCATTTACTGCCTTCTCTGCCATCTGCTTCAAAGCTAATGCCACATATTTTGTTAAGGCAGATACCAATTTTGGTGTTTGGTTTCTTACACTGTGTACCAAACCATACTAAATCCTAGTGGCTAACTAACAATTCATTATTTCTCATTGTTTTGTGGCAGTTGTGTCATATGGTATGTGCTGGGGTGACTAGAAGGTCCAAAGCACCTCAGTCACTGGCTGGTACTGGAGAAGAACAGAATCTCTGTCCAGATGAGGAAGGATCATTAGATAACATATAAAAGAGAACAGAGTAGTAGTGTCACTGAGGTAATGGAGGAGTTTTTTTTCCTAATTTTATTTTTCCCAGTATTGGAGATTGAACCAAGAAGTACTGAGCTGTATCTTCAGCTATTTTTATTTTAGACAGCATCTCACTAAGTGGCCCTGGTTGGCCTCTCCTACCTCAGCCTCCTAAGTAGCTGGGATTGCAAGCATGCACTGTCGGAACTCATAAATTAGAGTTTCAAGGAAAGAAGCTGACATTGTTGCCAAATAATACAGAGAAAACCAAAGAACAGAGATGTGTATCTACCATTTGGCAATTTCCTATTCAAAGCTAGAGGGTTAATGGTTTTATGAAACAAAAATAAATAACTATTTAAATATTACGAAAATTACCCTAATCATCTCAAGCCCCAGGAGATAGTGACTGAATAAATTAAATGGAATAAACTAGAAATACAGTTAGTGAATGAATTAAAACCACAGGAACAACTACAGAAATCTTTTTTTTTTTTTTTTTTT
>RJWM01019173.1:0-39468 GCA_004363535.1 Dasyprocta punctata | reverse complement strand
TGTTCATAATTGTGCCTACCTTAGTAGACAGGGTTCTTTCACATGTTAATCACAGTGCAAGTCAGTTGTCTCTACTAGTAACTTACCATTGGAGTTATAATTAACATTATTTACCAAGTAACCAATTCACAGAATGGTCAAGTAAGAGCTCAGTCGTCTTGGAAAAGGGTCCCAAAAATCTCCCTCACATAGCAAGCTTTTAAAAAAGGTTATCCTTTGTGGAATACAAATAAATTCCTCCATCATTGATTAATGATCACTAACTGGGCATGGTGGCACATGCCTATAATCCCAGCACTCGGGAGGCTGAGACAGGAGGATCACTGTGAGTTTTGGGCCAGCCTGGGCTACAAAGTGAGTTCGAAGCTGCCCCAAATTGCATAGCAAGACCCTGTCTCAAAAAAAAAAAAAAAAAAGAATGATTATAAATCTAGATATTTTAATGCTCTGTTGAATTTAATAATGCCAGATGAATAAGCTATCTGCCTATATATTATTTCAAACTAGCCAAAGCCACAATATAAGGCTATAGGTCCAAATATAACTGAGAGCATTTTGTCATCTAATTTGGATGGGTAGATAAGATTTACACAACCACCAGTGACTGATGCTAATGCTAAACCAGTGTGCACACTTTTTTGAGTTAACACATTCTCCACTTTTAAGGAGAATAAAATATTGGCATAGTCTTAGACTAAATCACTTAATTCAACTATTGTTTGCATAAAAAGAAACTTAAAATGATACCAAAGGAATCAATCAATACTAGTTCCATGGCATCCAACACAATTTTAATACCATCCAATATAAGAGTCATCAGCAATGTCGTAGGAAGCAGCAGATATAGAAGCTGGATTTTATTTATTGATTTTTTGGGTACTAACAATTGAGCCCAGGGCTTTGCACAAGCTGGGCAAGGGCTCTACCAGTGTAATCCCTAACCCTTTGTCTTGGTTACTTTTCTCTCGTTGCTGAGACAAAATACCTGACACCCAAAATGAAGGAAGGAAAGGTTTATTTAGCTTACAGTTTTTGGAGGTTTCAGTCCATAATCAGCTGGGTCCAAGGTAGGGTGGCAGCTGTTCATGGTGGCCACAAGCAACAAGAGCAGAAAGGGCAAAAGGGAAAAGCATGCCTCCTTCCTTCCCTTATATTTTATGCTGGCTACCTGACCCTGGGCGGGGACAGCACTCATACTGCCAATTCTAGCGCTAGACAATGAATCACTCACAAATGTTAGACTCGGCTTTGAAAGGCACACCCCCTGCCACGACCACATGAGCCTTTGGAGGGACATCCAAATGCAAACTATAACACCCTTCGTTTTCTTTTTTTCTTTTTTTTTTTTTTTTCCTTTGAGACAGGATCTTGCAGTACTGCCCAATCTGGCTTAGAACATGCAATTCTCCTGTCTCAGGCTCCAGAGTAGCTGGGACTACAGGCATGTGCTACTGTGCCTGGCTGAAATGACTTTTTTATTGAAAACAGCAGGGAGAGCCGGGCGTGGTGGCACACGCCTTTAATCCCAGCACTTGGGAGGCTGAGGTAGGTGGAGCATTGTGAGTTCGAGGCCAGCTTGGGCTACAACATGAGCGCAAGGCTGGTCTGAGCTACACAGTGCAACCCTGCCTCAAAAAACCAGGGCTGGAAGTATGGCTCAGTGGCTTAAGTGCCTGCCCTGGCAGGTGCGAGGTTATGAATTCAATCCCTGGTGCCGAAAAAAAAAAAAAAAAAGAAAGAAAACAGCAGGGAGGAGCAGTGTTTATTCATGTGTCCACTCCTTGTGACCTGGTATGTAATTAATGCTCAATAGTAGTTGATTATATAAATAAGAGTTATAGGACTTTACAGGATTAACATAAAAATCACTTTTGGTTGAAGACAAACTTCAATTTTTTATAAGTTAATACATACCTGTCCTTTTAACAGAGGCCTACCAGAGATTAAATTTCTATTTCCTTTGCTTAATGAAAGAAAATTAGAATGATCAAACATCCACATTTACTTTATGATTTGAATCCTGGTATAATTATTAATAATACTCTTTCAAAATTTAGGAAACAAATTATATAAGAATCTAGCATCATTTCTCAGCCTTTTGTCTAAGATCAAGTGGAGAATCTAGCAAAATGCTATAACATCAGTTTTTATCACCGAAAATTGTACCCTAGGGACAGTGGCCCTTCCCTACATGAAAGAAGAATAGCTATGAGTACCTTTCAATCAGTCTGAAACCCTTTTAAAAGGTAAAATACGTTTGTGTTACTACAGGTGTTGTCCCTCAGAGCAGAGGTGGAACATGGTTTCTCAGTATAAATTCAAAGGAAAGAAGGAAGGTGTTTTCCTGAGTCTACAAGTGGACAAAGACTAAAGGAAACAACCTAGTAAGCCAGAGGTCACTAAAGGGTTAGAGAAAGCCAAGCAAGTCTAGTGTCCACAGAGTGGTACTGCGCTCCCTCTAACCACCTGTTTGGCGAAGGCAAAGTCTATGTGAGTCTAGAACCCTAGAGCAATCACAGCTATGACAACGCCTCTCTTGAAAGCAGTCATCAACAGTGACATTACATGACAGCCACAAGCAATGGGAGTTGGGTAGATTGTTTCTCCTTAGCAAAATATGAAAGCCAGCTTCTAACTCCATTTCTCCTTTATCTGTGTAAACCTCCGGTATTCTTTTCTTTTTTTCTTTGTCTTTTTCGTTTTTCCTGGTAATGAGGATTGAAACCAGGGCTTCTCAAATGCTAGGCAAGGTTTCTACCACTGAACTATATCCCTAGCACTTTTTATTTTTTGAGACTATTACTAAGTTGCCCAGGGTAGCCTTGAACTTTAAGTGTGAGGAAAACGATGTAGGTTATAGAGCTTAGAATTGTTCTCAAGACTTCTGAAACTGAGGCATCTTCTTTACACAAAGAAGTATTGTTAGAATGACTGCTACAAAAATTTAAGACTGGATGCCAAAAGCCAACCTAACAGGGCCAATGAGAGTAAGTGCCTCCCTTTTCACCTTTTACATCCAAAAACTGAACTTTGAGGAGTTGTGAGACTGAAGAAAAAGAATATAAAGTGTGGATAAGAAATAAGAGTAGCCCAACATTTACATTTACAGTTATGTAACAATGTGAGGTGACACATAGAGTCACCACACAGTCATAGTTTACGTTTTGTTTTTTTTTTTTATCACAAATTCGACAATTTCATAAATGGCACCTGGGAATTTTCCACTGCTTATAGATTGGACTTGCTTTCCTTTCCATGAAAAGTAAATTCACTGCTTTGCAGAGAGTTTAGAACTTCAAAGGTAAAACTAGAGATTGAATCTTGTCTCTTATCCTAGTTGAAAAGGGTTAGTTGTAACCAATGAAGAAATACTGCTATTGTTAGCTACTGGGTAGGGGGTGTCATTTTTGAAAACTGGTTTCACTGATAACTATGGAGCACACGGTTTATGTTTTAATTTGTCTGAGATTTGGTAAGCAGCTTCCCAGTTTTGAAACAGAAGCAGGTTCATTGCAAAACTATTCCCAAGTCCTTATTCCCAAGGCCTTTTGATTTTGGAAATCCAAAACAGTCAGTGAAAATGTTTATAATTGATCTAATTAGTAAGTTGGACCACTTTATGAACTGTTTAAAGTTAACACTTAATATAGAATGAATCTTTTAATTAACAGCCCAGGAAAAAATCTCGTAGAATTTCACCCTTCTCGCCATGCCATCTCCTACCCTCAATCCCATGAATCAACTGAGTTGTTGAATAGAGTTACGAAACATATTTGCAAGAACTAAACAAACTCAAACACATAAAGGACATGTTTAGCATCCGGTCAGGTATGAAAAAAGTAACCCTTGTATTATAGAACAGAAGACAAAAAGAATAATTGTGAACTAACCCAAGTAAACAGGACGCGCTGTCATATCAATTTAAAATCAAACACAAGGACCTGGCAATCTGAATCAGAAAAGAAAATAAGGAAAAACTTTCTTTTGCCAGGACTTGAGAACGCCAGCCCTGGTGGATGCGTGTCAAGGGATTTAGTGGGACCTCGTTCTACAGATTTTCTTATTTCCCAACTTGCCAAGGCTTCACTCTGTGAAATAAATAAAGATACTTTTTAAATTTCTGAAAAATTACAGTAAAAGACACATTGCCATGAATCACCTTCAACTTACTCCCCTCCACTTCAAGCATAATGTACCCTGTCCCTGCCACTTTCTGAAGCAGTTCTGCAAGTCCTCTTTCATGAATGCCTTTTTTCTTTCCTGTTGATACATGTTTGCAGTACATCATTCATTACATTCATCTTGAGGAGTTAGGAGGTGTGCATGTGGCGTGTGGATCCCTTTGTTTTCTCTTCACTTCCCCCATCTCCAGATCCCCTTCCCATCTCTACAAATTCAGCCTCCCCGTTTCCTACTATCTTTTATTTATGAGCAAAGACACTTTCACTCATCCAACAAATACATCTTGTTAGTTACACTGAACTTGGTTGATAGCACAAGGTAGTCAATGCCTTTCTTGACAAAAAACTCAAGAAAAAAATACATTTGCCTCAATTTAGCAAAATATGGGGAAAGAATGTCTGACAAGACAAAAATTCAGTTCTAGTTCATGATTACTGTTAAACATGCAAACAAGAGCAAGTTAGTCTCTTGGCTTTCTCATCCGTAAAGTGGCATATAAACAAGTACTCCAGAGATGGTCAAATATAAGTGCTAATGAAATTATAAGTGATGATAAATATTGGGTAATTTGTGATGTGAAGGCTGTGTTGGGCTCTTAAATCTCAGGATGACAAGGCCAGGCATGGTGGTGCATGCCTGTAATCCCAGAACTTGGGAGGCTGAGGCAGGAGGGTTCCTGTGAGTTCAAGGTCAGCCTGAACTACACAGCAAGACCCTGTCTCAAAAAAACAAAAACAAAAAAATCTTACCATGATAAATGTCAGAGAAAGATTTATTATAGAAAGGGATGGTTGGTAATTTCATCTCCCTGTTGCCTTACTGCTCACAATTTCAGAAGCTAGGATGTAGTTACAGAACATGAAGTATTTAGAATATTTATCAGAGTATGCATTCAGTCTTCCTTATTTGCAAGCAAATCAATTTTAAATCTAGATTCTATACACATGTACAGAATGTGAATTGACACCTTGCCCAGAAGAAGCTCATTTGAAAATATGTTGTTTCCTTTGTACTACTTTCTTCCTCCTACTCAAAAGATAGCCCCTCTCCCAACCAGAGAACCAGGTTTAGCATATGACTCAGCTAGGTCTAGTCATAATGCTTCATCCCTTCCTTGACAGTGATGAGCACACAGTGTGTGCCAAAACTGTTTTGTTGAAGCATCAGAAGCTATACCATCATGAGTTTGCAGTTTTTGGTGGCCATGTTCATACCAAGTAGAGAAAGCTGGTCTGGGGGAATTAAGCGACACTCTGGTTTTCTAGCAGAGATGAGAGAAAGAGAATCCTAATGCAATGTGAACTCTTCATTTAATCTTCTGGAGACTTCTCAAGGTTTGTTTCTCACATCTTTCAGTTTTATAAATCTTTTTCGTGTAAGCTAATGTGGATGGGTTTCTATAATCAGTGCAATGAATGAGCCATAGAAAAGTGTAGGGATACATTTTCTTTGCTGTCACATTAATGCTTGCTATAAGAATGCTAGGGACTGGGCACATGGCCAGAACTCTTTTTGGGGGGCATTCAAAGCCACAACCTCTAGCTTTGGTGTTGAGACGTGGATGGTTATTTGTAGATAGGATAGTGGCGGCAAAAGAATAAACCTAGGATCTCAGGCTTAAATCTGAGAGATTAACAAATCTACACTATACTTTCCTTTAAACCAAAAAGAAGGTACAGGAAGCATAAACATGAAGTTAATCATGGCACTGTAACCAATGAAGGCTTTTTTTTTTTTTAACTTTGGGCCACTCATATAACATTTTCAAGGCTAGTTTTTAATCTATAAAGTAAAAATCTCAGATTACAAAGTTCTGGAATTCTCAAAGCTCTCATGAAAATTTACACTCAACAAAAAGTAACTGTGAGAAGCTATTCAAAGGAGTAGACAGAAAGAAATTTAGATGAAAATAATCTATTAAGATTATGATTATTTTTAATAATAAAAACCCCAGTAAAATATATAGCATTACTATACGCCAAGTACTATTCTATGTGCAATAGATGTTAACCTCATTTAATTTTCACAGACACTTTTATTGTCCTCATTCTAAAATTGAAGAACAAGGCATAAAGAAGTCGAGTAACTTGCCAGTTCTACACTAGTAGCATGCCAGTTGTTAAGTGCACCTACTTTTCTGTCCGGCTCCAAGCAGGAATTAAGTAATGTTACCAGGTGGATATAAAGTGGTTATTGTGAAGGCATTGATAACAACCAAGAGCCTTTTTATTTTTTTAAGTCGTGGTGGCAGTAATGGAGATACATACACAGGGGACACGAGATCCTCTGTTGGGGATATTTTGTATCCATACTCCCAAATGTACACTCCCAAATGTATATTCTGGTTTTCACTCTTGGAGCATTATACACAAAGATTAAGCACATTTTTTTAAAAGTAAGACAATCCTTGTATGATTTCCTTGCAAACTAGATAATACTCCATAGACTGAATATCATAGGAAATAAATCGTTGAAATAAAACAAGAATAGAGAATTAGAAGAATATGCTCACCCAAAATAATCATTTGTTTTGTTTTTCATTTGTTAAATGAAGGTAATATTTCCAGGACACTAAATAAAAATAGTCCTTTCCCCCATAACTTTCTTAGCACTCAAGGACTTGACAGAAATGGCTTCTTAACTAGAGTAGATCACTTGGATAACATTTTTATAATAGGATTTATTGAAGAATATGTGTTAAGTAAACTATAATTTAGATTAGAATAAAACTGTGATTTAAAAACCTGACTGTCCCTTTAAACAAGAAGCAGATTTTCCTACATTAGCTCTGTTATGAAGAATTATGTCATCACCATAGTCAAACTCAGAAGTTTAATAAAACTACTCCCTCATTGGAATGCTGAAATCAAGTTTATTAATCTGTCTTAGCAAAACTTATCTAAGCAATGGAAAAGACCACTGTAATTATTATCTACTATGTTGTGAAGTTTAGCAACTTGCACTTTCATTGTCAAGTGGCTTCACGGATGTAAGGATCAAAACAGCTTAAAGGTTAATTCAACTCCAATCATGACAATTGCCAGAATCGGGAAAATTTGGATTATAAGAACTAGCAATAACCCTCACACGATCAGAACAATAACTGTGGAAAAATACTATTAGATCACTGCGTCTACCAATCCCCATGCTGGCTCAAGAAAAGCAATGAGGCGCTGCTTGCTCAGGTAATGCTTCTCTGTGTGCAGAGGGAAAGCTTAACTCCTTGTGGGGTAACCTGGTTGGCAATCAGGAGACATGAGAGGGCCCTGCCCACCCAGCCGGCCCACCTCATCCACACACGGGAACCTGCTCGCGAACCCTAGGCTGAACCCTTTAGTGTACTCTATGTGGGTTTTAAAACAGACGTGTGAGAACTGTTTATTTTGTAAATCTTTTCTCTTGTGGAATGCAGCTGCAGACCAGTAACTCGTCAAGCCTTGAAAAGACAAAAATGCTCCACAGAGGAGAATGTCTCTGTCATGCAGCCCAAGGAAAGCCTTGCCAACCTAAGTACAGACAGCTCTCCAATGGTGGCAAGACACCAGCACATAGTTTTGCTTGTCAGGTGAATTATTTGCACATCCTGAGAGACTGCAGTGAATAAAATGCTCTAAATGGAAATACAGATTTATTTTCATTTTTAAGATTTGACTAGAGGCTTGAAGGAGTCTCATAGTATAATTATAATGTTAAAAAGAGGTTGTGCAAGTCAAAAATGAGGGTTTGTAGTGACCAAGAGGATTTACCTTCAGAACGTTAATTAATAAAAGCTGAATTGAAAAGGTGACTTTTTCTGCTCCTCCATATAGCTTGAACAGATAAGACTAATCCAAAGATGTCAGACTGCAAATAAATTTCAGACCTTGAGCCCCAAATTAAGTGAATTTAAGATCATTCTGCATTTCATTTCAATCTTGTAGCAGAAATCTATGGGAGAGATCTTTGGCTTTTATTTCCAATGTGTAGACAATGTTTTTAAAAAATATTCAGAAAAAAATTCAGATATTACTATAGTCATACATGGCCTCCTATAAACTAATTAAGGGCTAGGATCAGACATCTGTTTTTGGAACACAGCTCATAGCCATTACAGGAACCAGAGTCTGAAGATCCCTGCTTACTGTTATTTATACATTTAGACAGCCCTTGTCCTCCTGTGTGTGAGCAACACATCACAGAGATATTGCGATGTCATTTCTGGGATGAGATTATAAAAGATTGCAATTTCTCTCCTCCCCTTTCTCTCCCTCCCCTTCCCCATATGACCAGAGTCTGTCAACCTGCTAACAGCCAGTGAGAAGCTAAAGCTAAAGCCTACCAATAGCCATGTGCGTGCACTCGAAGCACAGTCTCTAACCCCAGTCAAGCCTTACTCAACAGCTTGACAGCACTCTCTTGTGAGACCTCGGTTAGAACCACCCAGTTACGCAGTTTCTGCACTCCAAAATAAATTGCTTTTTTAGGGTAACTTTATTATTAAGCAGCTAACATAAATAGCTGATCAAGAGTCCAACTGGATTGCAGTATTTCTCAGCGTCCTTGGTCTAAATATTTCTGTCCAACTAACTTTGGACCAAAACTCTTCCTTGCATACTGGAATAGACAGTCTGGGCTTTTCTAGTTTGATAACTTCTAATTTCATTTGAAGTCAAGTGGTGCTCATCTAGTTTGTTTTAGCCTGGCTCCCTTACTATTTGAGTTACCTGAGACACCCCCAATTTTATGTTCATCTATTCACTCATACAACACTTACTTAATGAATTCCACTACTTTATGTACTGGAACTACAGCAAGGAACAAAACTGATAAACCTCCTGGTCTCTTGGCAATTACATTTATCCTACTCTCCTGATAAACTTTACTTCCTGAAGCTGTATTTCCTACATTGCAGTATTATTCTCCCTCTTCAACTAGTTTTGAATCTTCACGTGAGCTCTTGTTTATGGGGACCCAACACCAGCGAGCCTTTCTAATGGAAGTCTAAGACATTCTTATAATTTATAGCAACCTTTAACAATAACCTGTAGTCATTTGGCCCATAATCAAGACAACTAGATAACTCTGTGGTCTTGGTTATAAAAACATGGGCACATAAAGGCATTAATTCACTCAACTGAGGGAGGTATTTGTTATATATCTTATTCAGTTTTTCTGTCGCTATAATAGAATGTATGAAACTGGGTAATTTACAAAGAAAAGGCTCACAGTTCTGGAATCAAAGACACCCAAGATCAGGTGACTGCATCCAGTGAGGGCTTCATGCTGCTTCAACTCAAAGGAAGTGGAAATGGGCACATGCAAGACAGTAAGCCTGAGGAATGCACTTGCTTTATAACAACCTGCCTTCGAACCAGGTATGGAGGTATATGCTTGAATCTCAAGTACTCAGGATGCTGATACAGGAGAATCGTGAGTTTAAGGCTAGCCTGGTAACACAGTGAGATCCCTATCTCAAAAGAAAAACAAAAAAAAAAAAGAGCCCACTCCACTCTCATGGTGACTATTTCTGTTCTGTGAAAGCAAGAAGTCATTCATAAAAGAAAGGCATTAATCCATTCACGAGGCTACACTCTGATTCAAAATGGAGCTCGACATATTTCAACTAAACGAATCAAACAAAATCAAAGGTATATCTGTTTTTATAATATGCGATGAGTGGATTAGATGACCATTTCTACATTTTCTTTTCAAAAAGATCTACTGTAATGTGTATGCCATGTTGACCTGAAATTCAGTTTTTCTAAAACTAGGTTTTCTAGGCTAAGAACATTTATACTCATATATATACATATGAATTCATATATATTATATTCATATACATATATTCATTTTAAGATAATGAAGTAATAAATATATGTGGTAGCAGAGAAAATAAAAAAAATAAATCTTGAAAAAGTATGAGAAATTACCAAGTTTATGCTATCTTAGAGTGAAGGAAAAGGTACTTTTTTCAGTACTGGGGATCAATTCCAAGGTCTTATGCAGGCTAGGCAAATACTTTATCACTGAATTACATTCGCAATTGGAAAGGGTAATTTTTGCTTTCTTCCTTATACCTTTCAACACTGCGTGGTTTTGCATTACAGGGAAGTTTTTTTAAAAAGGTGTTTTAAAAAGAAGGAGGAGGAAGAGGATAGCTGCTCAGGCCACATGTGCCTTTGTCCCTTTCCTTTGGAAGAACACTGCACCAACTAACCTACTGCAAACTAGTCTACTTAAACTCTACTAAAACAAGTGATGCACTGTATTTTTGTGACTTGAATGACCACACCTAGGTGCCAGGAATGATCATGCAGATTATCCTCTTGTTCTTGCACCTTAACAAATGCTACAAACAAGTGACACTTTCATTAGTCCTTTTATAATCAGTGGAAAGAGTCAGTCACTGTAACAATGTAATGAGGGAAGTGTGGTTTAATCCTGATTCCAAAAAAGAAAGAGCTAGAATGCCAGAATGGATTATGGTAAATGGAAAGCAATATTCAAATTCATCAAATATCTTCCCCAGAATGTGGAGTTTTGAGTGGGCATTTCTGTGAGTAAAGATCTATATACTGCATTGTTTTTATAACAGTTTCGTTTTTATGTAGTGTCTCATCTTTGAACCTATGGGTTCAGAGTACAGCCTCATGGTTCACTAGTCTAATCTCTCTGATTTCAAATAGAAAGTGACACATGGACTCATTGAATGACTCTAGAAGGAGAAAAAAATCTGTACATGCAGGTACATTCTATGTAAATGTAAATAAAAGGAAAAAAAAGCAGAGAATGTGTAGGATTATCTCAGTGGTATCCAGACATTAAGGAAAGCCAATTTGCAATTAGATGATTAGCACAAGAGCCAGTGGAAACAAGCAATGTGTTCTTATTCCAAACATCTCTGCTACAAATTACTGTTAAAAGCTTCTCCCTACATTTTCACTTTGTCTTTTGGCATGTGGTGATGATTTAAGGTAATTATACAGAACTAAAGAATGCTGCATGTTATTTCATGCAAACTATTTAGTAACAATGCCAGGTCACCATAGAGGAAAGCCTTTTAGCTATAGAGTAGAATAGCTTGCACTACCCAGCTGCACTCTCTCTGGTTAACCTTCATCCATTCGTTCATTCCTGAAGCTCCCATTCTGTCCCAGGTTGTGCTTCACCAGTCTCCAGGGGCTGAGCTGCCTCTCAGCAAATGCTCTGCAGCTTGAGGCACCACCACACAGGGATGTTCTCTCCGCTCTCTCCATGCAGGGTACGAAGAGTTTAGCTGCGGTCGCTGCTTGGATCCACCTGGTTCTTGTTAGCAACACTCCAAAGATTCTGCTCATTCCAGATTCTACGAAGAAAGTAAAAAGTATAATTATTGATGACTCAGCTCACACTAAGGAACAAACTAAATAGAGCTTCCTTAGCTAATTTAAGCAAATGTATGCATACATACATATAGTCAGTGTGAGGAATGAACGATTTGGAGTTATTCTTTTTCAGCATTCAAATTTTTCCTCATAAGAGAATGGTGACTCATTTAGCTAAATGTAGCTAAGAATAATGTGGCCACTGTGGTCTTTCTTCCATCTTATTTCATCACCCTGGTTTACAGGTTATCTGCTAATATTCCTGTTTTTATGCGGTTCCACTGCTTACCTTAGTATACATAGAACTGTTCTCTCCTTTAGCAAGTCTGACATGTTAATTAGCACTGTATAGTCAGTATCTTTGATAGTAACTACTCAAAATTCAACTTCCAAACATACACAATAAATTACATTGATTGTTGCAGACATTGTGTTTTTTAATTTGTCATGGACTAAATCCTGAAACACAGAAAGAGACACTCTTCTTTCCCAAGTCCTCTAAAAATACTTGTTTCTATGATGACACTTCTCCCACTCTATGCTCTTGCTTTTGACAGTATGAGAAGAAACCAGATCCTATTGTGCAGAAATTGGATCTCCTCATGCAGTGTTTCCTCCTGCCACAGATACTAGAAGCCCAGTGGTTAAAATTTTCACGACCACAGATGTGTGTGCTACCACTGTCAGGTGTAAAAGAAATCATGTTGTGTATACTCACCATGAGGTTTGGAATTTAAAATTATCTCATCTGAAATTTGCACTCTATTTTTATTTATTTATTTTTTTTATTTTTATTTTTTTTTTTGGTGGCACCGGGAATTGAACTTAGAACCTCGCGCCTGCCGGACAGGCACTTAAGTCACTGAGCCAAACTCCTGACCCTGAAATTTGCACTCTAAAAGCTTATGAGATCATGCACATAATCTGATTTCACATTATAGAGACCCATGTTTTTTTCTGTACTCCAAAAATTTTAAATACTTTTTTCTAAGAGCCTTGTGCATGCTAAGTATGTACTCTACCACTTAGCTAATCCTGGCCTCTTCCTGTTTTTAGAAAGTTGGTTGTTAGCAATGCCTGATCCCAAGTTAAAGAGGTATTCCAACATGCCCATTTTACTCCATCTCACCTTTAGCAACAACTCTTTCCAGTGGGGTTCTTTTCTGACCTTCTGTTTTGGCTAATGCTGTCCTCTAAAACACTCAAACTTGAACCTAGAGGGTCTGTTTTGATTCCTACTCATTCACCCTACATGTATTATTTAGATAGCAAAAATATTTTCAGAACCTTGGCTCCTCCCCTTTTGCTCTTGCTGCTTTTGCTGTCTTCTGCTGCCCTGAACTGCTGCCCCTCTGGTATACCACTCTGCCTTGGAACCAAAAAAGTATGCAATGAAACCCCCACAAATTGTGAGCTAAATAAATCTTTGATTAAAACAAAAAACTTCAGAATCTTAAAGACAGGAAAAACACATTCAATTTTGTAACTATCTAGTAAATTATGTATTTACCCATTAAAACCACATAGCCTTTTTTTTTAAAGGGAATGTTGAAATTATTCTATGCCAGTATGGTAGCATATTCACTGTCTCAGGATTACTAAAGTGTCCTACTGGCTTTATTCTTTCTTTCCTCTTATGTTGGTAGTGATCAAAACCAGGACTCAGGCATGCTAGGCAAATGCTTTATCATTGATCTATGCCCCCAACCCTACAATGAATTCGATGGCATCAGCAGAAATCCCTGAAGCATGAAAGTAGATGGGACTTAAATTTAAAATGTTCATCATGTAATTGACCCTGACTATAGGCATAGTGACACATTTCCTATTAAATGCAGTAAAATATTTTAAAATATCTGCTCACTTGCTGAAGTGTGATGCTTATTCTTACCAAAACCAGGACAGTGCTACAATATTTGACTATGGTATTTGAATTCTTCATGATTATGAGCTGTTAGTTATAATCTGGACTGGTATCAGAATGGAATAATGATGTCAGAAACTTAACTTTGTTTAGTTAAATCTAGTCTGCTCCACATGTCAAATCTTTTGAATAGTGGAATCACAGTTGATGGAAAACTGGGGTCAACACTCTAGCCCAGCAACAAAATATTCCTTGCCCTCATGCCTTGCATTCCATTCCAACTAAAAATGCCCTAATTTATTCCCTCCTTTCATTTTACTTGACTGTCACAAAAGGCTTCTAAATATGGTTTCATCTTTTCCCCTCTTTTATTTCTCTCCTCCTTCTTACCTATATTCATTGCTACTCAATGAATGAATCAAAATTTTCAGTATATCTTTATTGACATCTCAAGTACAAAACTCCTTGCCATGGTATCTAAGCCTACTAAACACAACTGAAACCTACATCCGAGGCCCTAACTTCCATGATACCTAACAAAATGCTTATGCTAGTCAAGATGTGCTACCTCCTACTATTAGTTAGGCAATTACACTTAACGTTCTGGACTCCATGGGTTTAAATCTTGCCTCTGCCACTTATCGGCTCTATAATTAAGCAGACTCCTTTAGACTCTAAAGCTTCATCTCCTCATTGGCAAAACTGAGGTAACTATAAAAAGCCCATTGTTATTTCAAATGCTTTTCATTTTCTTGCCTCTCAAACGTGCTCATTCTCTGGGCTGAATATTCTCCATTCTTTTTCAATCACTGTAAAGAAGTGGTTCTACAAATGTTTCTGAAAAAACTATCAGAATCATCCAAAAAATCAGATTTGGAGGCTCCATCCCACACCTATTGAATCAAAAATATTAAGTATTGCTACCTGTAATTGGTATCAGTCTTTAAAAGTTCTTCAGGTAATTCTGATGCACAAGATTCATCTCAAATACTACAACATAAAACTATTCCTGATCTCCTTCCCCACTACAATCTCAGAACACTGTGTACCATCCTTAGCATTTTCCTTCTCTACTTTGCCTTATTGGTGTGTGTATACTCAATTATTTTCCCCCTCTTACTCTTACTAAATCATTAACACTTTGCAAGAAAGAACTTCACTTAATAATTTTCAAATAGGAAGCTGGACTATATTTGAATCAAAGTATCTGTGGTTCTCAAGGTATTAGAGACTGAATAAAGAACTAGAGATAGAAAAGTTTATCTTTACTATTGATTTAAAACTTTCACTCTGGAAAATTTGGCAGCAACATGAATTGACTGATTCAAGTTCCTAACTAAAAGCAGAGTTTCAAGAAGTACAAAGATACCGAATCTACATTCCTACAGTCATCTCATTTTTTGATACTGTATTATGAGAAATTTTAAAACATAACTCTTTAAATATATAAAATAAAATAAACACATATGGCTAATTGTCCTATAAAAGAATTTCTTATTTCATCTGCTTACAAAAGGTATGTATAAGGTTATGTCTCCCTTGCTCAAATAAGTTTGATGTTGGAAATGAAGTCAAGCTTGACTCATTAAATTGAAAACCCAATAAAAACACTTAGTTTCTGTTCTTTCTGAGCACATGAAGCTTGTCATATACAAAAAGAATAACATGAATACTAGTTTTTAAAATATCATTTATTACTAATAACAAAGTAGAAAAAGGATATGTATATATATATATATATATATGATCATTATGAACAAAAACTACTTTTTGAATAATTGCAACTTAGAGTTGGGCAGTAGTTGAGCACAAGCCTTGTTTTCAAGCAGTGTACAAGACAGTGTGACTTTACAATGATATCAACTATTGTCACTGGATTTCTCTTGATCTAGTGGCTTCGTTCTGCAACCTGCTTTATTTGAAGGCAACTTTAACAAATTGACACAGAGCCTGAACTCACAGATAATCAAAAGCTACAATACCACTTTGTTCTTAGCATATCTATTTTTAAAAATGTTGATTTTCACCTCTTTGGCAGAATTCAAGTGCTGCTGTCATATCAGAAAAGGCAATGGCTTGTGAAGCAAAACATAGCTAAAGATGATTTAAAGACCCTCCTATTTTCTTAAGTTTTTCACAATCCTAGTATCTGTTTTCTTCACAGAGAAAAAAAGCATAAGCATGTAAGTGACAGAATGTTAAAGAGACAGTTGCCTAATAGATAAAAGTCCAAGGAATGCGACTTCTAAAAGGTAGTTTGTCTCCTACAAAAGCCCTCAGCTTTGAGGATTGATTCTAGAAAGATGTAGAAAGAGACCTCTTATAGAAATTCTAAAAGACATCTAAAATGCTTTGGGAAAATTCTACTTGCTGTGGCTGGTTAAAATGACAGCAGAGATTTCAGTGACGCCCTGCATATGAGTCACAGAATGAATAATGAATGCACACAATTCCACTCACCTACTAGTAAAATTATTCTAGGTTCTTCATGGTAGGTGGGCTCAATATAGAAGAAGAAGAAAAAGAAGAAGAAGAAGAAGAAGAAGAAGAAGAAGAAGAAGAAGAAGAAGAAGAAGAAGAAGAAGAAGAAGAAGAAGAGGAAGAAGAAGAGGAAAACGATCATCATGAAATCAAAGGAAGAGTTTCTCTTTTGGAAAGTGTTCTAGAGAAAATGCAAATGTGGTTGCAGATATCAAAGATTATCAAAGAACACAGGCAAGCAACTTGAAAATATATGGTAAATGAAGTGAGTCAAGCCTGACACAAAAGGACAATGATTGTAGGATTTCATTTGTCTGAGGCCTAGAATGAATATATTCATGGAGACAGCAAGTACAATAGAAGTTACCAGGGGCTAAGAAAGGAGTAGAACAGGAAATCATTCTTACTTGGTAGTTTCTGTTTTTTATGACAAAAGAAATGGATAGCACAACAATATAAATGGACTTAAACCACCTAACTGGGCACTTTCAAAAGAATAACAGAGCAAGTTTTATGTTACTTACATGTTACCTGAATTAAAAAATGCATATTGTCAAAATAAACAAACATAGCAAATAGGGAGACTCTGTGATGGAAAGTGGCTGATGCTAATCAGCACGACCCTGAGGAAGAGAAAAAAGACTCTTCAGAAGAACTAACAAAGTCATATCACATAGAGAAAAACAGAAAATCAAAATAAAACAGAAAGCCAGGCAGTGCTGAGTAGCCATATTTCTGAGAAGAGAGGTGCTGATAAGTAGAAGTGATTATATTGTCCTGCCCATTCACACTGCTTTTATTGAAGTTAATGTGCTCTGCGGATGACCATCCTTATCTATGAAAAAAAAGAACAAGGTAAAGGGTGGCTCGTTACTAAGAAACAGCTTACTGGAAAGGATAACTGAGTCTTTACCACAAATTTCAGAAATACTAAGGTGAACCACAGAGGGTCAAGTCAAACTGAAAGCACAATAGACAGGAAAGAGAGGATAAAACCAGAAAAAGTGACAAAGCCCAGCCCTTGAGTTTCTGTGAGTTTTTGACTCAGAGACTTTAAAGACGTTTTAAATAATATCTAGCAGTAAGAAGATCCAATTTTGTTAATGACTCTAAGAAATCTTCCACTACTGCTGGTCTTCAGAGGTGACCCCCAGACCCACAGCAACAGTATCTGCAGGGGACAAGCTACAAATGCAGAACCTGGGCCCCACCCAGACCTATAAATTCAGAAATCCCAGGGGCTGGGAAGGTGTCTCATTTTTAACAAAGACCCTGGTGCTAGCTAAAGTCTGAGAGCCTCCAGTTAAGAAAGAAGAGATGGTTAGGAAGGACTGCAGGTGGCTAACAGAGTGCACCGGCTCTAGGGAGAACCACAGGCAGGCCTCTTGCTGGAGGCAGAGCTGGGGAAGTGAGGAACAGCTCAGAAGCCCTGCGGGGAGGATATTATCCTCCTTCTCCAGGAGACAGTCTTCTGTGACTCAGGGGCACCACTTGTCTGTTGCCTGTGTTAGGAAGCCAGTACGGGGAGAATTCTGGAAGTAGTTCTCCCAAGAAGACCTTTCAAGTTAGTCGCATCTGACAGCACCATCCAAGTAGTTCTATAAGAAAATGGTTAAATTAGAGATTAAGGAATTCTTGTTAGAAGTTTTTTTCTTTCTCTTCTTCTTCCTTTCCTTAAAACTGTCCTTGTTCTTCCTTCTGTGAAGGAATATCCCAGAACAAGGACCATGTGTAAGCTGGTAATAAAACTCTCTGTCCATGTTTACACTAGGGTTTTGAACACCCCCCTCCCCCGAACCTTTACATGCTACCAAATGCTGCTATGTTTTAATCCATATGCATACATTTCTTTGATAATGTTGTCACTGTTAATATTAACATTTTTTTCTTTACTTAAAAAGCATTATCAGTTTTCTCTGGCTAATTAATTTCACGTCCATAAGCCCATTTCCCCTCTACCTATCTTTTCTCTTGTGCAGATATACAAGCAACAGGCAGAAGGCACAAGGTCCAATGCTTTGTCTTCATTCAGGACCTGCTTCCCAAAGCATTACATCCCAACCTCCCAAACTATATGGTCTTATCACTTGTCCTCTAGCTCAGATCAGTTTCCAACTTGGCATTGGCATCGGCCTCTTACTATAGTTTGCCCTGCTGAGTTGTCTACTTTTAGAAGCCCTGGGTAACAACCACAGAGCATACAGCAAATGGCCCATCAAGGTAGTACTTCCATCACTCTTTCCAAAGAGAACAAGGCAAATGGAGCCATATCTAGTTACCACACTTAAAAAGTGGTTAAATAGAGGTACTCCATAGAGTTTAAGTAATGCTTCCTACAAAAATAAACCACATACATTCATTCCATGTTGGCACCTGCTAATGCCTACATTTAATATGACGTATGCTGGCCACCTACACAAGAATCAGTTATTATCAAATTTATTTCTAATGAGAAAGAGAATGCATAAAACTCTAATTAGAATTTTTGAGGTTTAGTGGACTGTAGAACCAATCAAATTTAGAAGGGAGAAAACATTTCTAAAACTTTATAGAAAGTAACATAGTTTTTTTTTTTTTTTTTTTAAGTCATGAAAATATGCATTGAGTCTTTTTTTTTCTTTTCCTTTTTTTTTTTTTGGAACTGGCAATTGAACTCAGGACCTCACACTTGCCAGGAAGGTGCTTATGCTACTGAGCTAAATCCCCAGCCCCATATGCATTGACTCTTAAGAGTCAGGGCTCCAAAAAAAATAAGGTGGCCTGAATAAAGAGGATTAGCTGATGAGTCAAATGGAAAATTTAATACATTTTGCTTTCCTTCCTATTTTGTATTAATTAAACTTTCCTGGAATCCATGTTTATGAAAGAACTAAAAGTTGTATTTGCAACAGGAATTTTTTTTCTGTCCCCATTATAAGGATAGGTGTCAATACTCTAGCTCCATATATCACTAACAGCAGCAAAGTTTGTGAGAACTGTTCAACTCGGTACTACTAATAATGACAGAAAAAAAATACTAACGACTGGGAAATGTTAGATTAACTGCAGTAAGCAAATAAATCCAAATCAAAGCCATATACACAATCAAATTTTATTCATGTTCACAGAAAATCAAGTATAGTCAAGAAGTGTTTCTTTGACAGTGACTCGAGGACCCAAGCTCCTTGCATATCATAGCTACACCATTACCAAGATTGTTGCTATAAAGATAAAAAGAAGGAAATTAGGGAAAACATCTTCTTGGACCAGAATTGTCACTTCCCCCCACATTTCATTGACCAGAGCTAGTCACATGACTGAACTAACAGCAAGGTGGGTCATAAAGTATGGAAGAGCAAAAGAAAATTTAGTGAGTTCTAAGAGCCTTTCCCACAAGTAGTAATGCTTTCTTGATCAATTTCACCTGTACTCTAAGCATATGTACATGTTAATTCTAATTAACTTACGCATGTTACCTCAAATTTTCAAAACAACTTTCAACATGTTATTAATTTCATTATAAATAAGTAAAGCAAAGCTCACAAAATAACTCATTTATATATAATTATCTGATTCTCACAGAAACTTTCAAAGGCATGCATAATTCCAACTTGCAATTGAGGCTCATAAACATAATCCAAATGGCAAATGGCAAGAGGCAAAAATGGGACTTAAACTGTAGAAGGAACCCATCAGCTTGCTTTGCCACATGCTGTGTACCAAGTACAATACTAGGATCTGGAAATACAAGAAGCAAGAAGAAATATGAAGAGGGGGAAAGAAAGAGGTTTACTTCTTCATTCAAGATATACTTCCCAAATCATTCAGTATACTGTATTACTTCTCAGCCTCCTGAACTATGGTCTTAACAATTCTCTAACCCTCTGGTGCATCAAGGAAGTGTTCACATCTGGACTGGGGATAGGAAAAACAATGCTTTCAAAGGCACTAGAGTTAGATTTTCTGTAAAGCTAGTTGAACTTAAAAGTCTACAGGCATTTTCCAAACGTCCATGTATTAAATCCTACTGATGTAAGTAAAGATATTCTATTTCTTTAAAATATGCAAATACTGAGACCATTTCAATAGCAGTTAGTTAAGATTTTTGTCTATTTCCCCCTCTAACCTTTGACTGCCTATTACCCTTTAGTAGTGGTAGTGGTAAACTGTTTCTAATAAGGGTAAATTGAATAAGAGTATACATTTAGTTTGCCATTAATGAGATATATTTATGTGATTCACAGTCTCTTACTTGTATAAGAAAGCTATTGCTAGCCAAACTTAAGCAAGGAATGACTGTCAGGAATAACCCTGCTGTCCACTGTGCTGACTTGCTTGGCATCATGAATGTGTAGAATGAAGGTGTGTGCTGTGACATGAACATGTTCATGGCATCCAGTCACAGATATATGTTGGTGAAGATGGAAACAGAGAGAATCAGATGCTAAGTTGTGGAAAATTCTTCCAGTCTTCAAATGTGTAAAACTGCAAGTAAATGATACAGTTTTCGTAAATGTGTAGTCAAAGTCATTCTACTTCTGTGAGGAATAAACTCAACAACATAGCACGTAAAATTAGAAACCCAACATAACTTAGTATGGCAACTGCATGAAATCAACTAATATATATCCAAAAATATTAGGAGAAGGGTAGTTCAACTTCATGAATTTAATTTGTGGTGTTTGTAAGCCCATTTAAATTTGTATGTTTGTGATTTCTTTTTCTAGAAATATATTGCCATCATACTACTTTCTATTCTTTTCCTTTAAGAATCAACCAGGATCCACCCTTGTGTTGGCACACACTGGCAGGTAAGATGCCCTTCTAACTGACCTACCAGAACTCCAGTTGGCGTAACATTTGAAACCGTTATTTAAAAAAAAAAAGAAACAATAGAGGATCCAGATGCCAATAACATGGTTAGTTCCCATGCTGGCCCTTTCAAAACAAAGTAAGTATTTGATGTTTTAAGTTATTCATTGAAGGAGACATGTATTTAATCAGCAAAGACATGGGAATTTGAAATAACACTGTCAACAGTAAAGAACAGAGACTCCAGATGTTAAGTAGTTATATCTCCACACAGATTACATTTATCAGTCATGGGCGTTACCCAATATTAAAAGACATCTGTCACTCAGTGAGATCAGGGAATAAAAATCCTTGGGTAAAAACACGTTTATAAAAGGAAGAAATGTCCCTCTGATCAACTTCACCTAAAATGAAACAATCTCAATCCTCTAGGGAGAATTAGAATTTCTAACTGGCACGAAGTAAAATCACCCCCTTGTTAATGGAGATATGATACCTTTAACCACCAAGGTATAAAAAGGAATTGGATAGTGTCCCCCTCAAAAAAGATGCTAATTATTTGAAATTTAATAAACCAAGTTAATTCTTATGTTCAATGAATTGCTAGTGGGTTTTTCTTTTTAAAAACGTTGCTATTATAGTTGACATTTTGAAAAGTTCTTGGAGAAATAGAAATAGCACTTCTCATATTGAATGTTTTTAGCATGAAGAGGAAAATGAGACCAAAATAAGATACTGTGCTTATCACTCTTTATCAGACTACCTCAAAACACGTTATAGAGTTTAATTCGGTAACCCTTAAATTCTAGATAATTCTGAAATACTACCATTGTACCTTAGCTGGGCCACTTGTGGTCCAGGGAAATAAATCAATTTGTTGAAGGTAAATAATAAATAAAGCATAAAAATAATGGGAAGCAGGGAGGAAATAGAAATTAGAATCCTGAGCACAAATTCTCAGATTAATTCAGTCGAGGAAGAAAATATACTATTCTGTTTCTTATGAAATACACTAAGAGATTGTTTTCAGTAAACTAATATAATTCCACAGATGGCGCTGAGGGGAAAATAGGGGCTGGCACCAGGACCTGAACCCAGTGCCTTGTGAATCTTGTGCATGCTAGGCAAATTGTCTGCCACACTTTTTTATTTTAGTTTTGGGACAGGTTCTTGCTAAGTTGCCTAAACTAACCTCAAACTTATGATAGTCTTACCTCAGCCTTCTGAGTAGCTTGGCTTGGCTCACAGACACCATTTAATGATCAATTTAAGTGAATCTAATTCTATTCCAATGGCTTTACATATATCGGACAACTTTGAAGAATTCGATTCATAAAGTACAAAATCACAAATCAATGGAGAACATGTTTTTGGTAGAAAATCCTTCTCATACAAAATAATTCTGTTGGCACTTTGTACCTCCTCCAAACTTGACTTCTCTCATATTCAGAGGGATCAGAAAAAATAGCATGAACATTTTAAAATCCGGGGTGGGGGTGGGGGTGGGGGTTAAAGATCACCTACTTACTTGTTCAGCTTACTTGTTCTGTAGACCCTAGATGTCTCAATAACTTTTCTCAAAGAGTCATTTAGTTAGCAGCAGAGCTAGGGGCCTGAAACCGGATATCTTTATCCTTACTACTACAGGATCCTCACATATCACCACTGCTTTTTCCCCGATCTTCTGCCCCCTCCCGAAAGAAAATAAAATCCTCTGTGGTTGGTGACAACTGAAAAATTATTAAAGATATGTTATTTAGAATTCCTAAGGGTTTAATTTTTTTTAATTCTTCTTAAACAAGATAAAATCAATAGTCCCAAAAGACAGGCAATATGAAGTTTATTTGATTTTTCAGGTCGAGAATGGTGATAGCAAAGTGGTATAAGAGAAAAGTAAAAGAAAGAAGAAACCATACAGAACTATATACTCAGTAATACGAGCCATATGCTGGATGTGGAGGAAAAGGATATAAAAAGCTTTGAAATAAGCTGTTCCACTCCCCACTCTTTCCATTTAAAACCAATTATTTTTCCACCAGGATCCAACACACGTGTGACAACATGTGGAAACAGGGTGAGCTCATGAACCCATGGGAACAGAGTCCCGCATTCCCAGCACAGCACCCTGAAAGTCTGGCCCCACCTAACCTCCACCTCCACGGATAGTAAATGTGGAAGAAGCCCTGCTGGTGGAAAAACCCACATCAGAGAGAAAAAAGAAAGCCAAAAAAGAACACAGACATCCGACTGCCATTTATTAATAATGACAGCAGACAAAAATTCAGGATCTAAAACCAGTCTAACTGGAAAATGTCTTTATTCATCAGATGATAACAAGGAACTCTTTTGGAAAAGTGGAAGATAACTGTATGCAAAACTCATAATTAATAAAGGTTAATTGAAAATGTATACCATGTGATATGAGAATATAGAGAAAGGAGCAGCTAATTCTGTAGGTCTTGATATTTTAGCAAAAGAAATTTTCCATCTGAAGTTGGGGCATGACAAAGCTGGCAAGCATAATGCAATGGAAAGATTTCTTCTCTTATTCTGTGTTTGTATATTTCACCACTGCAGTATTAACATTTTAAATTGAATATTTAAATAATCACTATGATGTGAATTACATTATTGGAAAGGTTAGGCTCAGTGGATTACCTTAAGTGAGGTGATTACTGCATTGTTCTAGATTTGGTTTTCCGATATATCCTTCTTTTCTTGTTTGTATTGTTCAACCTGTTTGTTATCGATGTGTATATTACACAAGATATAGATGCTTAAGACTTTAAGTGCTGCTTTCAGTTCCCTTGCCAATTTTTACTTGTTAAAACCTGAGAAGTTTCCATAAATTTTCATGTCAACAAGCTTTTCCACAAGGGTGAATCTTGGTGTTTCTCTTTATCCTATCTTCATATCCAACATATTCAGATCATAGCATGCAACACCAGGTGAATATATTCTCCACTTTAATCAGATATGCTCCACTCAGCCTAAAATCTATTTTCCTATTAACTGCAACAATGATTTGAAGATGGTCCATTCTCCGATCCCATCTACATAACCAGTTTTCATGTTTTAAATCTTAATACTCACCCAAAGTCATGGAACTTAATTGGAAAAAGTTAATGACAATTTTCCTATGCCTCAAATGTGTCAGTTTTTCTTGCCCAAATCCACTTCCAAAACCATTTTCTGATTAATGGACTCAACAAATCTTTTTACACTTTCCATCTCAGCTGTTGTACTAGGACACAACAAATCTGTAAAAATCACATACAGGGAATCACAACTCCCACTTTTTAAAGATTAGTGTTCAGCCAATACTTAAAGTGCTCTGTGATGAAGCATGACTCTTCCCAAGTCAGTTGTTTAGCTTTGCCCATATTTGTTTCCTTCTCTGTCTTTGCACTGTTTATTCTCTTTCCTTAGAAGCAGATGTTGGATCCCCTTGGAGATTTATCATTGTTCTCAGGAGTGTGCATTCCACTTAGAAAGTCTGGACTGTCACACATTTCTTAGTATGAAGCGGTTCACATATGGCTGCCTCGTCTTAGAATAGATCTTTGTTTCCTCTGTCTTTTATGATAGTGCTCCATTTTCATTCTCCTGACTCATGATTTAATTTTCTTCCATCTTGTTTCAGTCCTGTGTTTCCTGGTTTTCTTACTTCCTCAGTATTTTTTTTAGAACTTTACAAGCTTCCACCACCCCCTCTCCCCCACACCTATTCCACAGATCCCTTCACACTGTGCTCAAGTTAGATTGTGTTTAGTTCCCACTTGTCTGATTCTTGCCTCTGGCAAGAAGATAAACAGAGCACATTCTCTAACTTCCCCTAAGCTTCATTTCTCTTTCCTCCCAGGACTGGAATCTGAAATGGAATCCTCATATTCTGTGACTCCTCATAACTGCATTGGTTGACAAAATGGTTAGTCACACATTTTTCTGCTAGAGAAACAGATGCCTCTTCTAAAAATTTCCCCACTATACTTCATTCACCTATGTTTTAGAAGGTTTAGACCCATTTAAACTTAGAAGTGGGAGAGGTCTTAGGACCTATCATCTGTGTAAGACAGTCTTCTCATTCATCTTGTGAACTATAATGATTAAGAGCATGGATTTCACCATTCACTGGGCCAGGCCAGGTGCCCCTGTTATGTGGGAAGAGCCTGTGTCTTTCTCTCAAAACCTCTTCTCTGTTACTCTTTTTTGCATGACTATCTGCTTAACATCCTAATTCTTCTTTTTTTTGGGGGGGTACCTTATTTTGAACTCAGGACCTCAAGTTTGCCATGTAGGCACTGCGCCACTGAGCTAAATACCTGGCCCAACATCTGAATTCTTAACATCGGTAACTACCATCACCCTTCAATTTGCCACTTGTCACTCAGAATATGTATAGCAGGCAGTTGGTTTTAGAATCACTACACCAAATATTCAGCAGTATATGGAGAGCTGCAGAGACAAATGAGAATGACAATGTACTTGTAGGCGGGTACTGTGAATGCTGATGGGGTGACAGTGTACTGGGACTGTCAGACGGTCTGCGGAAAGCAAATGAAGCTTGGGCTGCAGAGTCACTGTGGAAGATTATAAACATCCTTGTTCGTGTCAGAACCTCCTGGGCAACAGACCCACACGAGACCTCTCAGTGGAAAAAGCTGCTTGGCTCCAGCTCTAATAACCTGAACATGTGCAGCCAATTAGCCCCAGAATATAGGCTCCGGGGCTTTGGTCACCTTGCAACAGGAGTGCTTTCCTCCTGTAGTCCATTACACCCCTGCACTGCTGGTCATCTATGCTCTGCCCTTTTTCAGGAAATATAAAGTCTCTCTTCTGCCCCAAATTATACCACATTAAATAATCTTTCTACTGATCATTTAACAACTTTTGTTGCTCCTTATAGGTGCTTTTTGTATTTGTTCTTAGGTTATGAAAATCAAAAATAGCAAAAGCAGCAAGCATCCTAGGATAAAAGAGAACTAAAATCAAATCCTGACCCTGCTACTACACAGCATTTATCTTGGATTAGTCACATTTCTGGTTCTCTTTCTTCAGCTGTTGGGTAAGGAAGCCATCTGCTTCAGAGTTTGATTTTTCTTTGACTTTTATTGAGGGTAGACACTTTAGCATGGAATTTTAAAAACTGGGGTTACAGTCTTTTATTTGGACATAAAATCAATTTTCAGTGGAATGGAATAATAAGAGAACATTGCATAGAACAGAAGTATTGCTCACAAATTTCATGGCCATGTAATATACTTTTTGTTGTGGATAGAAGTAAAAATGTTTTTAAAACTCTACCCTCAAAATATGGAGAGAAGGAAAGCAAACTAGTGGTTGCATAGAGATGGGAGTAGTAATGGGAAGTGACTGTAAATGTACCTGAATTTTCTAGGTTATGGAAATGCTCAAAAATTAGATTGTGATGATGGTAGCATAAGCCCATAATTGTGCATTTAAAATAGGAGAGTTTATGATATGTAAATTATAGCTAAATAAACCTACCTAAAATATAACAAAAGCTGCTCTAGAAGGCCCCTGATTTGCTTCACAGCATCTATGAACCTTCCAAAATTATATCATAAACTTTTTTTCTAGGGAGTGATACTATAGTTTTCTCAAAGGGACTAAAGACACACAGAATTTTAAGAACCATTTATCAGTCAGTTTCCTATTAGCACTAAAATTCTGTGATTCTAAAACTTTAAATTTTATTTCATCAAAATTAATAATAAATAATTTTGCTTCCCAAGTACTGCAAAAGTCTTTATTTATTTAACATCTGAGTGGCCTGAACTATATGTATTGAAATATTTTAACAAAAAATAATCAAGTAAATTTGTGGTGTTATTTTTTAAAACGTGGGCATTTTTATAATTCATTTGCCAATGTCATATTGTAATGATATCTGTGCCTCTAATTTTTTTTCTCATCTTGATGGTGCAAAATTCTAGAGATGGTAGAGCTCACATATCTTTCACAATCATTTCATTGGTATACAAACCTTTTGGTAGTAAAGATAAAGAGGAATCAAGAGCTCCCTGATTCCCAGCTCAGGAACTGAAAGGAGGCTCAAGGTCACAGAGTTATGGTGATAGTGGAGGACCCTGGAGGCCTCCAGGGAGAAACACACCAGTGGAGTGGAGCAGTGCATGCCATGGGCTACAGAAGTGGGTGAGTGACGCTATTATCAATGACTCCAGGAGACAGTGATTGGCTGAATGCCATTTTGGAGTAGGGAAGATAAACCCAGGATTTGGAATAGCTAGGGTTGGCACCATCTCAAGGATACCAGTGTCTAGGTGAGGCACAGCCCTGAGAGATGCTTAGGGTTAAGGAGCTGAAATCAAGCTAGCAAGAAACACCCAGTGTTGTGAGCTGAACAACTCAGGTCATAGGCCCAAAGTCAGACACCACAATTTAATTTGACTGAGCTCCCATGGAATTGAACCAATACCCCACCCTATTCCTACAGCAGGCTGGTTGAGATTATACAGCATCACACCCTAATCCTACTGCAAGCTTGCTGGGATCATACAATGTGGATCTGGCCTCTGTCTGCCTCTTTTGTCTGCCAGTGGCAGCAGAGACACACTGGAGATTACCATAAAACTATGAACATTACCACAAAACTGTAGAAATTCACCACAGGCTTGAAATCACAGAGAAAACTTTCTAAATCTTTGGCATATCACTGTTTTGCTTTGTTTTTATGAGTGTGAACATTGGTTTGTATTTTTTGTTTGCTTGTTTGTTTGGTTAGGTTTTTTTTGGTTTTGCTAAATTCTTGTTTTTGTTTCTTTCTTCTGTTTCTCTCTTGTCTTCTTTATTAGTCTCAAAAAACTTAGGAAACTTACTCTGCCCTTCAACTTCCTTCTAATCTCTTTTTCTTCTTCTGTTTATCTATTCTTTTCATCTAATTCCTTTTAAATTTTGCCATCAGGATAAAATCACTTTACTGAGAGGCTATTTAATGCATATAGATTTCTGGTTTGTTTTTATGTTTTGTAATATAACTATAAATTTTGTTCATATAATGAAATGTGGAAAACTAATAGCTACCATAGTTTGTCATTTCCTAGACTGTGCTAGATCCTATTGTCATTATTGACTGTACTACTTTAGCCAACATTACACAGTTGTTCTAATGAGTTGTTTTTCCTTGTATACCAAGACCAAGATTGTCTGAGGGTCACGAATAATACTATAGTCCAGCACCAAAGAACCAGGGGGTAGGCCAGTTAGGCATCAACTCCCTAAAAAATTGAAGATGTAGAAACTTGCAACAGACTCAAAAGCCAAAATCTATCTACATCTAGAAGACATTTCTGAAAAGTAGTCACTTCCTAACGAGTCCTTGATATTAGTAATAAGGCCACCTACCATAAACAATTTACAAGTGTCAATGTAGAGAATTAATTTTTTAAAAAATAGAAAATGAGAAGATATAGAACCAAGGCAAACTAAGGGGGCAGTGAGGTGGAAGACATCAAAAGTCACCTACCTTAGCTCTTTGAAATGGCAACAGCAGAAGTAAAAAAGCAGATGAATGAGGTTCTAGAGAAAAATAAGACAAAGTAATATCTCAGTTAACTAAATAAATGATGACCATCATAAAAGACATGCTTAATGAATCTAAAACAGATACAGATAAAAAAAAAGAGGATTTTAGGAAAATGGAAACTATGAATGTGCAACATAGGAAATAAATGGAATCCATGAAACAAACTGACAGAGATTATCTAGGAGATTCATCTTTTGAAAGTATACATAGCAGAATCAACCAAGGTGAGGATGGAATATCAGATCTAGAAGACAGATTTGCAGTTACTGATCATCAAATGATGGACTTCTTAAAGAGAGCAAGGGAACATGAAAAACCAATCCAACAAGTACTAGATAAAAATAATAAAATATGGTTGACCAGAATCAATGAAAAATGTGGAGATAGCACAAAGGAGATTTTAAAAACCCAATTATAGAAGGAATAGAAGAAAAAGAATTTGACATACAGATAAGTCAGGCATACAGGACTCTAATTATCTGTGATAAAAAAAATCTACATCAATGCAATAATAGTCAATGTTTCAGAAATTCATCAGAAGAAGAGAATATTAACAGCTCTTAGGGAAAAGAAACAAATCACCAATAAAGGGAAACTCATCTGAATAACAGAAGACTTCTCAACACAGACCCTTAAGTCAAGGAGTGAAATATTTCAACCACTAAGGAAAATCATTCCCAACCCAGACTGATGTACCCCACAAAATTATCTTTCAGAATTGATGGAGAAGTAATACATTTATTTCCATGAAAAAGAACACCTGAAGAATTTCATGACCACCAAACCAGCACTCCAAAATGTTTTGAGGGATACTCAAGAAAGAGATCATGAAAACTGTGATTACATGAACCCCCTTAAAATGAATCCACTAGGCAAACAATTGAACAGAGAGAGAAAAAAAGGAAACCAACAACAAGAAAATAATATGACAAGGATAAGTTAATACATATCAGTTATAACCATCAATGTAAATGGTCTCAATTCACCAATCAAAAGAAAAAGACTGGCAGAATGGATCAAGAAATAAGATCTAACAATATGCTGCATACAAGGAACACATTAACTCAAAAAGAAAGTCAAAGAATGGAAAACAATACTCCATGCAACAAGGATGCAGAAAGAAAGACAGGGATCTACTCTATTTGCAGACAAAGTGCATTTCAAGTCAAGACTTATCAAGAGAGGCAAAGAAGATGTAACTTGTTAAGGGACCAAAGGAAGAGATAACAATACAAAATACATATGCACCAAATACCAGTGCACTCATTTATGTAAAACAAATAAAAATGGACATGCAAAATCAGATAAGCATCAATACAAGTATAATGGGGCAATCTCAATATCCCGCTGTCACAAATAGACAAATCAATGAGGCAAAAAATCAACAAAGTAATATCAGAACTGAAACAAAATTTTGAACAAATTAACTTAGCAGGTATATAGAGTGCTCCACCCAAGGGACATCAGAGTATACATTCTTCTCAGTTACACATGGAACTTTCTCCAAAACAGACCACATACTAAGTCATAGAACATGGTTCAGTAAATGCAAAGGGATTAAATTGTCCCATGCATATTATCAGACCACAGTCCACTGAAATTGAAAAATCAATGGCAAAAGAAACCACAAAAATTTCATAAACACATGGATATTAAATAACACCCTCCTGAACAACGAATGGGTCACAGGTGAAGTAGAAGAAGAAATTAGACAATTTCTATAATTAAATGATAACACCAGTACAATATCCTGGAACTTGTGGAATGCAATTAAAGCAGTTCTATGTAGAAAATGTATACTGGTGAATACCCACATCAGAAAAACAGGGCAAGCTCAAATAAATAACCTGATGAAGAACTTCAAGCTTGTAGAAAAAGAAGAGCAACTTAAGCCCAAAGCTCATATGAGAGAGGAAATTATAAAGACTGGAGAATAAATTAGTGCAATTGAGACTAAGAAAATCATCAATGAATTGAAGATTTGTTTCTCTGAAAGATTAAATAAAATTGGCAAATCCTTGGCCAACTTTATCAAAAAAAGGAAAGAAAAGACTCAAATTCATGCAATTAGGAGTGGAAAGTATGAAATCACAACAGATACTGCAGAAATTCAGATCATAAATATCCAGTTTGATAATCTATATTCTAATAAGATGGAAAACATAGAAGAAATGGACAGATTACTAGATGTATATGAATTACCAAAACTGAATTACCAAAGAAGATTGAAAAAAGTCTAAGTAAAACAATTATCAGTCAATGAATTGAAAATGTAATTAAAATCTACCAATGACAACAAAAAAGCCAGATCCTGATGCATTCACTGCTGAATCCTACAAGAAATTTATACAAGATCTAATATCACTACTCCTCAAACTCTTTAATGAAATTGAAAGGGAAGCAATACTTCCAAACGCTTTCCTGGAAGCAAACATTATCCTGATACCAAACCAGAGAAAGATCCAACCAAATAAAGAAAACTATAGGCTGAGGTTGGGTCTGGGAGGATCCAACCAATAGACAACTAGTCAGCCTTCCTAGTAAGTGGCACGAGTGGTGTGGATTCCAGGAGGAGAAAAATCAGTGCCTCCCGAGAACCTGCCATGCTGAGTCAGGGAGGATCCAACCAGAAGACAACTAGCCAGCCTTCCTGGTAAGCAGCGCAGTGGGGTTCAGGAAGAAAAAATTCAGCATCCCCGTGATCCTACTGATGTGCAGGCTGAGAATCAACAACACCACCAAGCCCATCGCCACCCCCGTAAGCAACCTGCTGGTTTGGAGGACTGGCTAAGGTGATAGCAACTAAAGTACATAAAGCAACTAAATGCTTGTATTGTTTGGTTGATTTTGCAGGTGTGGGTCCAGCAGTCTAAGCATCTCTTGGGTGGATGACAATGTGCCATGTAGCAAACATGGGGGATTTCCTTCTATCTTGTCTTTGAGGCCCAACATTGTTCTCACTGTTTTGCTTTATTCTGATTAATTATTTTGCTTTATTCAATATTCTGTTTTGACTGGTTTTATTCTGTTTTGGTTTTGGTTTGATTTTGCTATACCTGATGGAATGGACAATTATTGTGAAGATAACAAGATATACTATAGTAGCTATTGTTTTCCTAGTATCCTGCTTTGAAGTTCTGTACCAATTCTACCGCTTTGTTTTGACTGACTTTGTTCTATTTTGTTTTGTTGGATTTTACTATCTTTAAAATAAAATTTAAAAAAAACTATAGCCCAATCTCCCTAATGAACATAGATGGAAAAATATTCAACAAAATACTGGCAAACAGAATGCATCAAATCATCAAGAAAATTATACACCATGATTAAAAAGGATTCATACCAGGGATGCAGGAATGGTTCAACATATGCAAATCATAAATGTAGTACACTCTATTAATAGAACCACATGACAATCTCAATAGATGTAGAAAAAAAATTTGACAAAGTCAAACACCCATTCATGATAAAAATAAAACCTACAGAAAATTGGAATAGATAGCCTTTATCTGATGAAAGCTATCTATGACAAATCAACAGCCAATGTCATACTAAATAATCAAAAACTTAAGCTTTCACTTTAAAACCGGAAATAAGACAAGGATGTCCCCTATCACCACTCCTATTAAAAGTAGTTCTAGAAACATTAGCAGAGCAATTGAAGAAGAGAAAGAAATAAAAGGAATATAGACAGGAAAGAAAGAAGTTAAATTATCATTATTTGTGTATGACACAAAAACTCCATCAAATTTCTAGATTTAATAACCAAATTGAGAGGGTATGGGCAGCATCATACTCTGGGGTACACTCTGCCTAGCTCCCTGGGACCGGGAGGCCTTGGCCCCCACCCAGTTAAGGCAGAGGCTCCACCCGCACACCCCGGGAGGCCACCCTCACTGGCTGCACACAGGATCCAGCTCTACCGGGTCCAGTGACTCAGCGTGACCCAAGACTCAATGCGACCCTCAGGGGAACACCCGGTCAGCCTCAGGAAACAGAGCCACACAGGTTCTAGAAGAAAATGACAAAACGAAAGACCAAGAGACAGTCTCAGTCCCCCAGCCCACTGAGAACAAACCCAAGAGACACTGAAATGGAAGACAGTGGGAATCACACAAATCAACTTTCTGAAATGATAGAAAATGCAGTAAAGAAACAGCTTGATGAAGCTATAGAGAAATTCAAATCAGAAATATTCTCTCAGCTAAAAAATGAAATGAGAATCATTATTAAAGAAATGTTGTGTGTATCTAAAGAGCAAGATAAAAACATAGAAGAACTTAAGAAAATGATCAAAACTTTGAATGAACAATATAAGACACAAACAGAAAGCATGAAACAGATGCAAAGGGAAATGCAGGAAATGAAAAACTCCATGGAAAGTTTGAAAAACCGCTTAAATGAAGCTGAAGACAGAATCTCAGATGTTGAAGACAGCATGGGAGATCAAACTGCACGGGAAATGCTTCCTAGAATCAATAACTGGGATCTTATCTAATTAAAAAGTTTTGCATATCAAAGGAAATCTCCAACAGAGTGAAAAGAAAACCCCAAAATTGGGAAAAAATCTTAGTCAACTGTCCCTCAGACAAAGGACTTCTATCTAGAACATATAAAGAAAATCAGACCCCCAAAATTCAAAGACCCAATCCAAAAATGGGCATCTCAGATGAATACACACTGCTCGGCTGAAGAAATACAAATGAAAAAATGTTCAGCATCATTGGTCATTAGAGAAATGCAAATTAAAACAGCACTGAGATTCCATTTCACTCCAGAAGGAATGGCCAGGATGAAGAAAAACACCAATAACAAATGCTGGAGAGGCTTGGGGCAAAAGGAGCTCTTCTGCACTGCTGGTGGGAGTGTAGACTGGTGCAACCACTGTGGAAATCAGTCTGGAGGTTCCTCAAAAAGCTGGGATTGGATGTCCCATTTGACTCAGCTATTCCACTTCTGGGCATATTCCCAGAAGAATTGAAAACATCATACCACAGTGATATATGTGTACCCATGTTTATAGCAGCTCAATTTGTAATAGCCAAATCTTGGAAACAACCTAAAATGCCCATCAACTGAGGAATGCATAAAAAAGATGTGGGACTTTTATACAATGGAGTACTACTCAGCTATAAAGAAGGATCACACTGAGGTTTTATAGGTAAATGGATGTGTCTTGGTTACTTTTTACTCGTTGCTGAGACAAAACACCTGACACACAAAATTAGGGAAGGAAAGGTTTATTTAGCTTACAGCTTTTGGAGGTTTCAGTCCACAATCAGCTGGCTCCAAGGCAGGGTGGCATGGCACTGGGGCAGCACTTCAAGGCAGCAGCCAAACAAAAGCAGCAAAGTAAAAGGAGCAAGAGCAAGCTTCTTCTCCTCCTTTATATAATACACAGGACACACCACCCCCAGGGTGGGTGTAGCATTCACAGACATCCTTGCCTTCCTTTGCACAGGATGAGGATGTTTACAAAGTAAGAACTCTGGCTCCCTGCTGAGTCTCTCAACTAAACTTTTGGCCTTCTCAAATTGACACAATGGCCAGGTAAATGCTTATGCTCTACACCCCAGGATGTAGAGCTGCTGCCTTAATTAAGCTGCTAGACTTCTCAAGTTGACACAATGTATAAACCCTAACAGGATGCAACTTGCGACCATACTCATAAGTGAAATAAATCAAAGTCACATGTGCGAATACCATATTTTCTCCCTACTGTAAGAAACTTAAAGAGTAAATAAGATACAAAATCTTCAGTAAATATTGTTGAAGGATAACAAACTGTCCAAAGGGGAAAAAATAAATCAGATAGGGGAAAGGATAAAAGAAGGAAGAGGAAAGAGAAGATAAAAATTTGTACATATGCACTTAAGATAACTAAGAGGATTATATTACTAATTGTATTAGTTCTGGAATAAAACAGTTAACATTCATAGGATTAGATAAATTTTGCAAGTCTATATTTGGTAATCTGAGTAACTCTTTTGAAGATAACTATGCAAAATAACAACCTTAATTATGTTCCTACTACCTTGTTTTGCAAGCCTGTATTGTTACTGTTTTGGGCTCTTTGTTATTGTTATTTATTAGTCTTATTTCTTTTTTTTTTTGTAATTTGTGACATTTTGTTTTGTCTTTCCCTCTAATACAGAAAGGATAGATGTACATGTATAGGCTTATACAAGCCTAGAACTTCTCTTAAAAAGTTACAAAAATTGATTCTAATACGAGTGATGGTATGAATAGCTACTTTGAAGAAAACGAGACATTGTGGTAGCCATTGCTGATTTCCTATCATCTTGTTGTGAAGTCCAGTAATGCTTATATACTTTGTTTTGATTGTTCTTAATTTGTTCTGTATTATTTGATTTCAATATGTGTGAAAGTGTGGACAGCTATTTTGAAGAGAAAAAGGAACATTACGGTAGCCATTGTTGATTTTCCTATTGTCAGGTTTTGAAGGCCTGTAATGCTTTCATTCTTTTATTTTTATGGGTTTTATACTATTGTGTTTTGCTTGAATTCATTGAGTGTGAATAAAACAAGAGACATTATTATAACCACTGTTGATTTCCTGTTCACTTGTTTTGAAATCCTGTGTTGCTCGCATTGTTTTGTTGTGACCTGCTTTCTTCTGTTTTATTTTGTTTTATTCTCTTTAAAATAAAATTTAAAAAATAATAATGAAAAATACTATATATATAATTTCTGCATTTGTATTTTACATAAATATAAGAATAGTCCACACTATACTGTTTTGATTAATAGTATATTTTGGAGTTCATTCTATAAAAGCACATATAAAACTACTTAAACTCCACTAATAAAACTACTTAAAAATTTATTTAACCTGTACCCTCTTGATGGACATGTAGATTGTATTCAGTCTTTTGTTTATTACCAACCATTTTGCAAAGTATACACACATTGCAATTTAACAGATACTTACCAGTATATACACCCTTCTATTTAACATTGTTAAATAAATTAAATATGTTCCTTGCCATCAAGGAAATCATAATCTTGTGTGGCTGGCTAAATAGTTCATTGCCTACACACAACTCAACATATCCTGTCATATAAATAGCCCTCTTACCAGAAATGCCTTTTCCCATCTCCAAATTGCCCCTTTGCTTATAAACTCCAGGTATGAGGCTGGTCGTGGTGACACAAACCTGTAATCCCAGCACTTGGGAGGTTGAGGCAGGAGGCTTTCTATGAGTTTGAGGTAAGCCTGGGCTACTTTGTGAGTTTAAGGCCAACCTGGACTACACAGTGAAATCCAGTCTGAAAAAAACCGAACAACAAAAACCAAAAAAGTTCCAGTATTTCTATTTACATAGATATAATAATGTTTTCATAGAGGTCACTTTGTATCTTTTTTCTTAATATATAAATTCATTTTTAATGGACACCTAATTACTGTACATATTCATAGGGTACAGGGATATTTCAGTGTATAACAATGTGTAACGATAAAATCATGGTAATTGCTCTATCCACCACTCAAATATTTATTATTTTGTGTCATTAACATTCAAAACACTCCCTACTTGCTGTCTTGTAGTGTCTAATTGTTGTCAGCCACATCCTACTGTGTTATACAGGACATTAAAAACTAATCTTCTTATCTAGCTGCACTCCTGTACATATTAACTGTCTCCCTCTCCTTTTCCAACAAACCCTCCTCAGATTCTGAAAACTTTGTTCTGCCTTTAATTCCTTTACTTTTTAAAAAATTCCAAAAATTTTACTTTTATTTTTAAAAATTTATTTTATTGGTAAATTTTAGATATATGTTATGATCACATTCATCATAGGTAACTTATACCTGTGCATATTATATCTTGATTGTGTTTTTTACCCAAATCTATCACCTCCTTTGAAGCCCTATTCCCCTCCTTATTTACAAAAGAATTGCTTCTAATGTTTGCTTCTATTTTTTTCTTTTCTCTTCTATCTCTTCCATTCCCCCTCCCCTCCTTTATTTCCCTTACTATTTGAACATTTTCTTCCTATTTACCAATACCTATTATACATTCTTTTTTTGTGTGTGTGGCACCAGGAATCGAACTCAGTGGCAATTAAGCCACTGAGCCAAACTCCCAGCCCTAGTTTTTTGAGACAGGGTCGCACTATGTAGCTCAGGTGGGCCTTGTGTTCATGCTGTAGCCCAAACCAGCCTCGAGCTCACAGCGCTCCTCCTACCTCAGCCTCCTGAGTGCTAGGATTAAAGGCGTGCACCACCATGCCCAGCTCCTATTATACATTCTGATCCTTATTTCACTTTGCTTCTCACATTGAAGAAACAACATAATATTTAAACGTGTGATTGATTTATTTTGCTTAATAGTATGGTCTCAAGGTGCACCCGTTTACCAGAAATGTCCCAACTTTATCCTTATTTATGGCAGAGTAATACTCCATGTATTAAAAAACACACATTTTGTTTATTCATTCTTCCATTGATGGGCATTTGAGCTATTTCTAAGATTTACCTATTACAAATTGTGCTGCTATATACATAGGTGTGCGTATATAGCTCTGGTATGATTTTAATTCTTTTGGAAAGATACCAAGAATGTGAGTAACAGGGTCAAATGGAACCTTCTAGTTGCAGTTTTTTGGAGGAATATCCACACTTATTTTCACAATGGTTGCACCAACCTATGCTCCACCAGCAGTGGCAAGGGTTTTCTTTTCTGGCCACAGCCCCGCCAACATTTTTTATTCAATTTCTTGATGATAGCCATTCTTTCTGTAATGAGATGGAATCTCAGTGTTGTTTTAATTTTAATTTTTCAAATGACCAGTAATGTTGAACATTTTTTCATATATTTATTCTCTGTTTGTATTTCTTCATTTGAGAAGTGTGTATTCATTTCAGATTCCCATTTTTGGATTGGGTCTTTAAGTTTAGAGGGTTAATCCTTGGTCTCAGAAACAGCTGACCAAATCTTTTTTCCCACTCTCTGTGTTGTCTCTTCACTATTGGTGATTTCTGTTGTTGTGTAAAAGCTTTGTGATGTAATGAGATCCCAGTTGTTGATTCCTTGTAATATTTCTATGCAATCAAGGTTTTGTTTGTAAATTATTTGCCTACACCTATGCCTTCAAGAGTTCTACCTATTCTATTTTCCCACAGATTTAGTGTTTCTATTTTAATATTTAGAGCTTTGTTCTAGATATTAAGATAGAGTTCTACCTATTCTATTTTCCCACAGATTTAGTGTTTCTATTTTAATATTTAGAACTTTGTTCCAATTCCATTTCAGTTTAGTGCATGGAGAGATATGGGGTTAGGTTTAATTTTTGATATACAGACAACCAATTTTCCCAGCACCATTTATTTTCTTTCAGTGAAGGTGTTTGGTCACTTTGTCAAAGATAAGCTGAAATAGTGTATGGAGTTGTTCCTGTGTCTTCTATTCTGTTCCACTGATCCTTGAATCTGTTATTTTAGCCAGTGGTATGCTGCTTTTATCATGGTGGGTTTGTAGTATAGTTTCATGTCAGGGATTGCGATGCTCTTCGCCTTACCTTTGTTGCCCCAAATTGCTTTTACTATTCTAGATCTTTACTGATTCCAGATGAATTTTAGGATTGTTTTTTCTAATTCTGTGAGGTATGCTATTGGTATTTTGATTGGATTGCTTTAAATCTGTATAACAATTTTGAAAGTATGGCCATTTTCATTGTGTTTTTCTCCCTACTCAATAACGAGAGTTATCTTTCCATTTTCTGATCTCGTCTTAGATCTCCTTTTTTAGAGTACTGCAGTTTTCAATGTAAAGGTGTTTTACTTCCTTCATTAGAATGATTCCTAAGTATTTCACTTTTTTCATACTATTGTGAAGGTATGGTTTCCCTAATTTTCCTCTGAGTTTGTTATTTGTGTACAAACCATTATACCCTTTGTACAAGTATGGTATTGATTTTGGGCATTGACTTTGTATCCAGCTACACTACTCAATTTGGTTACTATTATTATTTTTTATTTAAGCGAAAAGAAAGAAAAACAACACATGTACAACAAAGACAAGCAAAAGAGACAAACAAACGACTAGAGTAAATGCACAACAGTAACATTGCAGGTTTACAAAACAGGATGATAGAAACAACTTGACAATTGTTGCAATGCTGCGTATTGTTATCTTCAAAATGGTTACTTACATTAACAGATATAGACATGTAAAACTGATACAATCATATGAGTATTAATTGTTCTTTCTCAATAATGAATACATTCAGCAGTGTGTTCATTTTAGTTATCTTACATATACATACATACAGATTTATATCTTTTCCTTTTCCTTTTTCTCTTTCCCCCTTTTCCCTTCCCAATTACTTTTGATCTTTGAGCTGCTTTTTACCCTTACATAGTATTTATTATAGATTTTGGATCATATATACTTTTTCTGTTTCTTACACTAGGGAGACAATATGGTATTTACACATGTGGGTTTGATTTATCTCACTTATGAGTATGGTGTCAAGTCGTGACCATTTACTTATAAAAGTCTCAATACAATCTTTCTTAATAGCTGAGTAGTACTCCATTGTATAAAAATACCACATCATTTTTATCCAGTCTTTGATTGATGGGCACTTGGGTTGTTTCCAAAATCTGGCTATTACAAATTGTGTTGCTATAAACATGGGTGCACAGATATCACTGTGGTATGATGTTTTCAATTCTTCTGGGAAAATGCCCAGAAGTGGGATAGCTGGGTTGAATGGGATCTCTAATCCTAGCTTCTTGAGGAAACTCCACACTGATTTCCACAGTGGTTGCACAAGTCTACACTCCCACCAACAGTGGAGAAGAGTTCCTTTTTCCCTACAGCCCCTCCAGCATTTGTTGTCAGTTGATTTTTTAATCTTGGCCATTCTTTCTCAAGTCAGATGGAATCTCAGCGTTCTTTTAATTTGCATTTCTTGAATGACCATGGATGTTGAACATTTTTTCATATATTTATTTGCCATTTGTATTTCTTTCTCTGAGAAGTGTGTATTCATCTCAGATGCCCTTTTTTGGATTGGGTCCTTGAATTTTAGGGGCCTGATTTCTTTTAATTCTTTATATGTTTTAGATAGAAGTCCTTTGTCTGATGGACAATGGGCTAAGATATTTTCCCAGTTTGTGGGTTTTCTTTTCACTCTGTTGGAGATTTCCTTTGACATGCAAAAACTTTTTAGTAAGATGAGATCCCAGTTGTTGATTCTGGGAAGTGTTT